>JAIPRL010000817.1:18912-110926 GCA_025469235.1 Pemphigus obesinymphae | reverse complement strand
ATAGATTAAGATGGCTCGGGCATGTATTAAGGAGGGAAGAGACTGAGGCAGTAAGATTAGTAAAGGAAATGCATGTTGTTGGTAAGAGGGGGAGGGGAAGACCGAAAAAGAGATGGGGGGATGTAATAGCGAGTGATATGAGGAAGGTGGGAGTAAGTAAAGAAGATGCTGGAGATAGAGTTAAGTGGAAGTGTAGGACCAGGGTGGCCGACCCCAAATAGTTGGGAGAGAAGGCGAAGGAGAAGAAGAAGATTTATGTATTTTTCCCCAGTTAATATTTTAAAGTTTTTAGTAGGTACCCGATGGCTTTTTATTATTATTGTTAACATTGTCTTTTCTTTGTGTACAATAGGTACTTTCATTTATTAACAAATAAAAATAAATAATACTTTATTGAATCAACACCTACAAACTCAAGTGACATAATATAAATTAAAATATAATTCTGTTTAGTTTATGTTATGTGAATTAATAAGTATTAAGTGTTATAGTGGAGACACAGAATATTCTGTGGTGGAGATAGCATGTTGTGATACTTGATAAGAATATAATATAAGATAAGAGGCGCTGTCTTTAGACGCTCGTCTCTTATACTCACGCATATGACATTTGTTCAAAACATCATGATATTTACTGCCACTTTCATTTCCACCAAAAACATACCCCGTATTATAACCATTAGACCATTATTTTATTTTGCCCCGTACTTTTCAACTTTTAATTTTCGTTTCATGACATAAGTAACAACATTTAAAAAAACTAGTAACAAACATTTTATACCATTATTAATTACTGATGTTAATGCATCCAATACACATGTATATGATATTACAATTTTTCCTTTTATACAACTATATTTGTATCCTTTCAACTTTTCTGAACGTGTTCAGTTTTTAATGATTGACAGATGTTTAATAAAATATTATAGAAATTGCCTACATAGAACCCCTTAAAATAGCAGTGTCCATATCCTCTTATAAGAGGATGCTACACTTAATTTTTCAAATATTTATTTCAAGTCTTCATGAAAAGCTGAATTTTAATTTGTAGCTTGTGAAAATTCAGTTTAACTTTTCATCTTTAATTTTACTCAGATGTATTGTTTGTCTAATGTTATATTCAAAAACCACAAATTATTGAAATTCGTGAACATGCTTATGAGAAAATATTGTGATTACACAAAAATAAAAAATATAATAATATATATCTATATATCGTTACTGCATGTTATTAAAACGCCTAGGTACCTATTTCTTACGGTTCACTTCGTTGGCTAGGTTGTAAGCTAATATCCTATAAGTATATAAATACACTTATATTATATAAAGTACTTTTTAGTGTTTAATTAAGGAAGTTATTTAAACTTCTAAAACATCCCCCCAAAAAATCCACTTTTTCACTTTTGAATAATATACTTATTTTTCATAATAATAATATATAAATTGATAACTTTAGTTAGACACCTAATCATTAAAATGAGTATTGAAATAACTCAATCACTCAATAGTAATTAATAACTTATTAGGTTTTTAAATTACAATAGTGGATTTTGAATTAAATATACATTTTAAATTATAAAATTGTAAGGGTAAAAAACAAGCTCCAGCATACTATATCAGTGAAGGCTTGTACCAGGGAACGACCTCACGTTACTCATACTTTTTTGATTATAACATTTAAAACGGAAAATTGTTCCTAAACGTAATTAATAAACAAAAAACAAAATATTTAAAATATCACTAAACAAAACGTATTATTAAACATACTATGTATTGAACTAATAACGATTAAAAGTAACATTAAAAAATAAAACATTTTTTGTTGTAAAATATAGATGACAAATTAAATTTTTTAATATTACCAAATATAAATAAAAATTATATTGATATATATATTGATATTTTCAACAATATTTTGTAATGATTTATCGGTATGTTTACACTTTTAACTATACCTATCAAGAAGTTTAATTTCTTATATAATCACAGAACATATTATGTAATAATACTATTATATCATTATCTTTTTATTTAAATTATTGTACTGAGTGACCGTGTTTTCGTCTCATAAACACAACTGATTATCGGCATTTAATAATGCAGGTTACCACGTACTCGTAAATTTAATTAAATAATTAATTTTTTAATTAATTAATTAATAATTTAAAATTCCAAAGTCTAATTCCAGTTTTACATTAATTGTCATTTTATTTTACTTACTGATCATATCACAGAATAGTATGTAGCCGACTATGTTTCCTAAACTTTTATTATAGTGTGCAAATGTGTTTTTTACTTTTTTATCTTTACTCACAAGTATAGGTTATATAGTTATAATTTTTTTATTTAATACCTATCTACTATCATAATAATATATTTCATAATTAAGCAGTCGGTAGTTTAAGCTTTTATGTATTTTAAATTTAAACAAATTTATTTTTAATTTTTATAAAATTAAATCTTCTTCTTCTCCGTTGTCTCAAAAGTTCTCCCAACAATTAGAGGTTGACAATTACCGTAACTTTTTTTTCGCTCATCTAATCAACCCCCTCGTTTTTGGGCTTCTATTATTCTACATACAAAATACGGTCTATTACAGGAATGGAAAATCCATGGCACTCGTGCCCAAGGTGGCACGCTAAAAGATTTTGAGGGCACGCGAAAAATTAAAATATTTTTATTATATATTTTATACCAATAACAATTATTTAATTTTATCTGTAGATAAAATAATACTATATATTATATATCATATGATATTGCGTTTATTATGTAATCTATGTTTATTGAGAGTAAGCTGATTATCTATATTATTATTTAATTACACATAAAATTGAATAATCGTTATTGACCGATAAAAGCCGTATGCTCATAATATGTACCACAGTAAACACAAATCAGTACAAATACGTCTGTCAATTTGTAAGTGTGTGTTTCGTGTTTTGTGTGCGATTATTATATTTTATTTAACATTGTTTAATGGTTGTACAAAAAAAAAAAAAAAAAAATTAGTGAATTAAATGTAAGTAGTTGTAGTAGCAGAGAATTTCAAAATTCATGGACCGAAGATTATGGTATGGTTAAAAAAAGCGATAAAGCAGTATGTATTTTATGTTAAACCACAATAGTATGTAGAACATCATCTGTTAAACGACATTATGAAACTAATCATAATTTTCTTTTGAAAAAACAAAAGAAGAACAAAAAGAGTATATTCTACAAGCAATTAAGAACAAACATTTGCAGACAAATACTTTACTGAAGTTTATGGGTAGTAATTCAAATATTGTTGCTGAAAGTTTTGCTGTATCAAATGTTATTGTAAAGCACGGAAAGCCTTTTTGCGATGGAGAATATATTAATGATTTGATGCTGGAAACTGCACCATTTTTATTTGAAGATTTTGCTAATAAAGACAAAATTATGCAACTCATAAAGGATTTACCCATAACCAGAAATACTGTAAAATATCGAGTTTTAAAAATTTCAGAAAATATTGCAACTCAACAAATAACAGATTTTAAGTTGTGTAATGTATTTTCAATTTGTCTTGACAAGAGCACAGATATTACGGGTTCAGCTCGATTATCTATATTTATTAGATATTTTGTTGGTAATGAAATTAAAGAAGAGTTGGTTAAATTAGTCTCATTGCGAGAAACAATAAAAGGCACTGAAATTTGTAAAGCAGTTGTAAATACTCTTTCTGAGACAAATTTGGATTTTTCAAGGATTGTTTCTGTTACTACTGTTACACCTAGCATGACTGGTAAAGAATCAGGGTTTATTAATTTATTTACTAAACATGTGGGACATCCCATGCTAGGTTTTCACTGTATTATACACCAAGAGGCTTTGTTTGCAAAAAATACTTTTAAATCATTTGACGCTATAATAAAACTAGTTACTAAAATAGTGAATTTCAATACTGCGCGTGGCTTGAATAAAAGAAAATTTGAAAATCTATTAAAAGAAGTAAATTCAGTGTACAGAGGTTTAGTTATGTTTAATAATGTTCGCTGGCTTAGTTGTGGCACTTGTTAGACTTGCAGTGGATAGCCAGATTGATGTTCTTTGCAGATTTCACCCAGCATTTAAATGAATTGAATATTAAACTACAAGGTGATAATAAAATAATCACTAGTATGTTTAATATGATCCAAGCATTTCAAGTAAAATTAAGAATATTTAACCTTGACATAATAAACAAAAATTTTAAATATTTTCCTAACCTTAAAAAGTTAATTTCAGAATTGGAAATTTTCAAAAAACCTGATATCAATCATATTATACAAGAATTTTCAAATATTATTGAGACAGCTATGAATGAGTTCTCTACACGCTTTACTCAGTTTAAAGAATTTGAAGAAATTATAAAAATTATTATTTATCCAGACACATTGTCATTTGAAAAACTCAACTTAAAAGTGATTGAATGGTTGAATTTAGATGATTTTGAAATGCAGCTTGTAAATTTTCATTCGAGTACTATATGGAAAGAAAAATTCGTTTTACTGAGAAATGAATTAGAAAAAATTCAGAGTGATAGGGCAATAGGAAAATTGACAGTAAACATAGGGAACAAGATTTCGAAAGGGTGGAATGCAATTCCACAAGGATATTCCACTTTAAAAATAGTAACATTAGCTGATTTGTCTATTTTTTCTTCAACTTATTCATGGAAGTCACTATTTTCCGAAATGAATTTTTTAAAATCTGATTTAAGAAACCGACTAACTGATGAATACAGTGCTGCATGTACTTTATTAAAAGTTACTAATTATAAACAAAATATCAACGAATTGGCATCAAGTACTCAACAAAAAAAATCATATCAAGAAAGAAAATAAATAATTTACAAAGTAATATTATTATATTATGTAGATACCTAAACTAACCTTTTTTTATATTAATATATTAATTATACAATAAAATTACGATGATTTTTTTTTTTACAATATTGAATATAATATGTATAATATTTTTCATGGCACACTCGAAAAAACAAAACAAAAAAAATGGTAATTTTTGGCACGCAGTGTTCAAATAATTTGCCACCCCAGGTCTATTATAATAGACTATAATAGTCTAATATATATATATATATATATAAAATGAAGATGATTCTTATTATTTGTAACCAGAGAATTCACTTATATTTAAGTATTATTTTTAATGATAGGCTGTGTAGTAATATTTAGTAATGACTAATGACCAATCAATCATAGTTTATTGTCGATATATCAAATTCTATATTAACAACGAAAACCGTTATACGTTAAATAATGTTTAAACATTAAAAAGAAAAAACATTTAAATAACTAATACCAATCAACGTAATATTAATAACGTTTGAAAAATAAATAACGTTAAACATTAAAAATGTAAAACGTTTAAATGTGTACAATAACTTTAAACATTTAAATTTTTTTTAAATTTTTATTAATGGTCTATTCCCTTTATTTCACTCATATATTCTGCTTGGTAATTTTTACAAAACTGCACTACAGTTGGAAGTGGTTCATAGAATATTGCTGTAATAAAAAAAAATTTGATCAATTTAAATTAATTGGTATTAATAAATACTCAGAAGGTATATTAAGATTTTACAATAATTATGTTAATTTTTCGTTTTCGTTTTATTTTTCTTAATCTTTATGTTTATAAATTGTATCAATATTAATGAAATATTAAATTGTAATTTAAGATACTACCTTGTGTATATTTAGTAAATAAGTAATATTGTCATACTGTAGAGTAGATATAGTAATACATGCGTAATGTAAATCTTAAATGCTTATATGACACATTCCGAATATGGTGTAGCAGACTACTGTTTTTATAATATAATATGTTTTATATAGTTAGTCCTGTGATCAACGTTATCATTTGCACAGACACGCGATATTACACAATACATTTATATTATTACTTATTAGATATTATTCTTATAATATTACCTACTGCATACTATATACATAACTTTTGTATTTTATCTAAGTCCTTTGCTCCTACTGGAATTTATTGTTCATTCTCAATAAATATAAATCTGTATTTCATATTATTTATAATAGAAAAATCGCATTTTGAAAATCACATTAATATGTTATTAAATTTCTAAAAGGTTTCATTTGCTATTTTTTTTATTGTATTTCTGATTAATGAAATTATTCATAGGTATATCAAATAAAATGAGTATTTATATTCTTTCTATAAAAACAGTTTTGGTACTTTATGGATATTGTTTTATAATTTAAAATATTACAATTTACTGAATACTAGCAAATTTCAAAAATGAAAAGCATCCATTAGCAAAGTTTTACTGGGAAAATACTATTTTCCTGACAGGCTTATCTACCCAGGATTTACATCAAGATTCGCTTAGAATAGTTTTATGGGGAGATATGATTTATAATTGTTTTTAATCTAAAAAATTAATTAATAAATAACCAGGAGCACCTCGTGCTAAGAAGCCAGGCGCACGTGCTTCGCCTAAAATTTCAGTAAATTAGCGTGTTTTTATATATACAATTATTATTTATTTATCACTGTTTTAGACTTTTATCATTGTCGTGCTCGCGAATATTAATAATGTACATATTAATTATCACGCATCGCACCGTTGTATTGTTGGTAGCTGTCGGTAGCCTTATCCTATGGTAGAGGAATCGAGGAGATCTCTGACACATGATAAGAACCAACATAGAATTCAGTGTAACTACACATGAAAAATAAAATCTCATAGTAACGAAATACAATTATAGTACGGCCAGCGAAAAGTGAGCCGCGATTGTCATGCTCCAGGTGACCGTTTTTCGTCATGGCTTCCACGATTGTTTCCCGCGTAAATTACTTTCAAACGAATTTGTTTGGTATTTTAATGGACTGTATAGATTAGGTGGATTTAGAAAGTAGGTACGTAATAAGAATAATACGATATTTCCTTTTGCCGTATGGACGGACTGTTATTGAATTAATATAAAATAATTGGGACACAAGGTGTGCTGGCCAGCAAGCCGGACAATGTAAGTAAAATACACAAATAGTAAAATGAATAGAATTAATAAAGGTTGTAATATGACCGTAATATTGGTGACGATGCCGATGGATGGTGTCGAAGGTGGTGGACAACAGTGGTGACAAGGATTGTAGCGATGGTGATGGTGGTGACGGTGACGGTGGTGACGGTGGTGACGGTGACGGTAGTGACGGTGACGGTGACGGTGGTGACGGTGACGGTAACAATTGTGCCGGTAATAGTGACACAAAAACCAAACGCACAAAACAACGAGACAAAACACACCGAAAAGTACGATGCGTTCGAGATTGTCTTCAATACAAACGAAAAACTGCTGGTGTGTTTATAAAGGGGGCCAGATGGACGGTCGTAGTGATAACCACGACGGTGATAATTCGCGGTCACGTCAGTGATTACCAAACAGAATTTGTAATAATTTTACCGTCTGTTCACGATAACAAAGAACGATTATTATCAACGTCGTTTAAAATTCATTTGCTTCTGATTTACGCAGTTAATGTGTTCATTGTCAGTTGTTCTACACTTCTACCGTGTGCAGTTATTTTTTCGTTTTAAATCAATGAATTATTGTTGTCGAGAAAAATTAGAAAGTTGGGATTATTTTTGTCACCAGCTAATAATTTAAGCAATTGTATATACTAAAAATGACCTTTTTCGTTTGAGAATGGATATCTTGGTAAGATGTCATTTAAAAAGTATTGTTCTAAATTTTGAACAAAATATATAACACTTAAATAATTAATATTATTAAATAATAATAATAATAATAATGAATTAATAATCGAAATATAAACGTTAAAAAGGCACATAATTAACACGAAAACAACAAATATAAAGCATACAAAAACACACCACTCGAAGGTTGAGGATGTCATGAACAGCAGGAAACATACTTGAATACATACTTCTTTTTTGTGGGGAAGAATTTCAAGGAGATGATAACAATGAGTACATAAAATGGTAAAACACAATGTAGGTATATGTATATAAACATCGCAATCGGTTAATTTTTAAAAATCCCGCTACCTCTTCCTAATAGTCTCAAACGAAGAACCCCTTATTACGATAAAATTGTCCATCTGGAGCATGACAATAGCGGCTCACTTTTCGCTGGCCGTACTATAGTGGGAAAGATTATAATATAATAATATGCACAATATTTTTTGAGCATCGATCATAAACATTCAATAATATAAAATAATATATAATAAATAATAATTTAATATATAATAATATATAAATAATATAATTATTAAATAATTGTTTCCATAAAGATCGCTATATGTTTTATTATTATAAGATCCGACTTTTAAATCTAGTATTGTTGAAATATTTTTATTTTTATTTATTATTTGACTAGTTATAATTTTAATTTTAATAAAACTTGTTTTTTATTATGATAAATGATTATTTATAAATAAAATAATAAAAACAGAATAATTGTCTTTTTATTATTTACATCAACTAATATTTTTATTTCCAAATAATCATACAATTATGGCAAATTAAAGTTATATTAAAATATTTATGTTCAGTAATCATATGGTACTATAATATTTATCATAATATTATATAATATTTATATACACATTACACCTCTATAAACATTTAAACGTAAAATATCTCGTTCTATACTCAAAGTAATCATACAATAATATAAAAATCCTAAACATAAATGTTTGAAAAATATTTGTTGATATTAGAGCCAATTATGATCATATCATATTTGCATGTTATCAGTTGTCAGAGAACTACCCCAATCCATCTATAGTAACCCTCTCGGTCGCGGCCATAGATTACATATAGTGGATGTTCTGGGCCACTGTCGAGACGCTACTGCAGCACTGTCCGTTGCGCACACTAAAAAAATGAATGTTCGATGCGCTGTTTACTCACACGCAGTTGTATTTTATTCCCTCTCGGGTAATAATCCACCATGTAAACTATATAGCATAGCGCACAAAACTAGTTTGAACCACCAACTATGTATATCTAACTATTCTGTGGTCGTATTTGGTAACGACGTTTGTAATTTGTTGCTGTTATTATTATATATAAACTATTGATATAAGTATAGAAATTAAATTTAGTACACTTGTTGAGTGGAATTTCTAAACTTGTTTGTAATTTGTTTTAATAGAAGAAATGTAGGTACTCGTCTAATATGATATCTACGAGGAAAGTTGTACTAATGGTCTAATTTGATACCTATACACTAGAGCTCTGCACGGTCCAGTCTTTGCCGGTCCGCGATGTGGTTCGGTCTCGCTATGTAAAAATTATCACTGGCTCGGTTTGCTTTGAGTTCGACTAGTTAATGAAATACTCGGTTCGGTCTGGTTACAAATTATTTTGTGCAGTTCGGTCCCAATAAGTTTCAAATTTTGAAAATTTGGTTCAGTCTAATATAGGTCCTACTATATTTTGTGTGGAAAAAATTTATCATTGATGTGTAATTTTGAAAATGTACATTGTACCTGGCCGCATAGGTCCTGCATTATGTATTTTCGTTTTTATTAGGTAAATTACCTATGTCTAAACTCCAAATATAAATTATTGTTTATTAGTTTTATGACAATCCCTATGTTATTATATTGGTATCTATTTACCTAATACACGCGCATTCGCTGATACCTACTATCTAAACATCAAGTACCCACATTGAACATTCGACATCTATGACCACTGATAAGTGAGGAGTACGCATTATTATTATTATTTTATTATTATTATTTATTTCATTTATTTTGTTTGATGTGTTTCCGTGTATCAACGTACCTATATACTGTATACATTCTGAATTCGCTGCTACACCATCTACTTAATATATTACCTAATATTTTTTATTTGTGTAATATATTAGATATACGAAGTTTAAAAATTTGTCAAAAAATTTGAATTTTATATTCTTATGGATAATTTATAGTATATATATATATATATAACAATTATATATTGTTATATAAGTACTTATATCTTAATTTTTTGTTTTGTATGTCAATAATGCACTTTTTAATGAAAAAACATCATTCGTTTAAGTGTGATTTTTGCGAGAAAGTGTGACATGGTACATATCCTTAAAAACATTTAATATTACATAATTAAAATAAAAAAAAACAAATCAGTAGGTATATATTTATAAAAAAATAATAATACCTTAAATTTGGATGTTGAAGCATGAAAGCCGCAAACACTTATTTTCGTGGTGAAAAAAACGTTTTTATTTAATTAAATTTTGATTGAATCACATGGTGTGTTATTAGGAGATAACATATTTTTGATAAGAACAGAACATTTACGGAAAGTTTTGAAAAAATATATTATCATGGCAAAAGTTGAATTCATTAAAAATAAAAATAAAACCTACTTAGAACATAGTATACCATTGATAATATAAAATATATAAAATCAATGATAGCACGCAAAAGCGTTCAAAATTTCCAATTTAGAGATACTACGAAAAATGGATGAAGAAAAAAAAGTAAAAGTTCTTTGGGAAAATTTTGAATAATAAGTATATAGTAATAACATATATTAGTTTTTGTTTTCTTATTTATAGATGGTTAATCACTTAGATTTCGATTTTTTAGACACAAAGTCTAATTTAGAATATAATACATACAATATAAATAATTTAAATAATATTCATTACAAAACTAATGATTTTTCTTTACTGTGCATGAATATACGTAGTATTTGTAAACATTTTGATGAATTTATACTATTCTTAAGTAATTGTGAAGTTATCTTCGATGTTATCTGTTTAGTTGAAACTTGGCTAGAGGATAATTCTTTAGAGTTTGAAATAGAAGGATACACAAATTATAATTACTATAGAAAATTAAATAAGTCTGATGGGATCTCTGTTTATATTAGAAACATAATAAATGTAAATTCTATTAGTTACGATGTAATTGATCATTGTAGTTCTATAAACTTGAATTTTTTTAAAAATAATTCTATATTAAATGTGATATGTATATATCGCTCACCAAGTTTGTCACAAAATCTATTTATTGATAGTGTTGAAAATTTTTTAAACAAAATCCCTATAAAAGATTCAGTTATTTTTTGTGGAGACATTAATATTAATTTACAGCTAGATACGGTTGATACTATTAGTTATCTAAATGTCTTATCGGCTTATGGTTTTAAATCATGCATTAATAATACTACTAGATACAACATATTAAATAGCTCGTCATCTTGCATAGATCATATTTTTTGTAAAGATTATTTTGGTTTTGATAATGTAAAGGGATATGTATGTAAAAATATTATTACTGATCATTATACTGTAATTCTCACTTTAAATATAGCTAAAAATGGGAATATAAACTTTGATGAAATTGCTGAAAATAAAAAAGTTGAACGTATAAATTTTGATAAACTTAAAAAAGCATGTAAAGATGAAACATGGATTGATGTTGTTAATAAAAGTGATATCAATAAAGCAATAAATTCGTTCTTTTATAAAATAAATAATGCAATTAATTTGTCTACAACTACCAAACAATTTCATCAACCTAAATTTAAGTATAAAATTAAAAAATGGGTCACTACAGGCATAATTGTATCGATGCGGCACAGAGATAAAATGTTTAATAAAATTAAACAACAACCCTTCAACTCTAAACTCAAATCTAGCTATAAAATATATAGAAACTTACTAACAAAATTAGTATCTTTCTTGATGTCAAAAAAGCTTTTGATTCTGTATATCATAACTTATTACTAAAAAAACTATACAATTATGGAGTTCGTGGTGTTGCAAATAATCTCATCAAAAGTTTTTTAACAAATCGTAGTCAAAGAGTTAAAATAGAGTTTTTATATATTAATCATCAATTCATAAATAATTAAATACATGTACATTTCAGTATTTCAAAATATGTTGGCTGTACAGTTATAATAACAATTTTATTGAGAAATAATTTAAGTAGTATGTTACTCATTGGGAGTATTTTTAATTTGGTCCTTTGTAGAGTACCATTATTTTTCTAAATCTTAGTAAATACTACACGAATTCTCTTTTTTTCACTATTATCTAGCTACCTACAAACTATTCGACAATATCTGAAATAATGATTACTTTTTAAACAATTTTACGAGTTTGATTTAATCACTTTTTTCCCCTTAAAAGATGTTTACGTTTATATTTAGTAATTCCTATTATGGTTTACTTATCTTTAAAATAAATAAATTACTTTTTTTTACGATGCATAGTCATAAATTTTGTATTTCAATTCAACAAAGTAAATTACTATTTTAAAATATTTTAAATTAATGTAACATATTATATTTTTTAAGACTATATTGCGACTGTTATGGCAATATTACGTATCTTGCATTTTTTTCATAAATAACTTTTGTACCACTTGATAGAAATACATGTTTTAAATATTTTATGTTCTTAAGGATAATTTTAAAATATTATTATTTCCCTCCAAAAATCTGTCTAAAGTGATAACATGTATCTCGGCTTTTTAAAAAAATATTAGAATTATAATTCTATAAAATACTACTTATCTATAATGCTTAAGTAATCATAAACTTATAATATGTATACTAAAGTAATTTATTTGGTATTTATTCCCACTTTACAATTACGTGGTATTGCAGTGATAGTGACGATATAGTAAATACACATTTACTTATCGACTAACATATAGAGGTAAAATATTATTTTAAAATCGTAATTTTATTCTACAATGATGTTTATTTTTTTTCCATGAGCAACTTTTCGACCAGACCGAATCAAATAGGAGTTTTGGAATTTGTATGCACTAATGATATAAATTATGTATATTGGTAATAAATAGCATACATGTCACCAAGTATTTACAAATACAAATACAAGTATGTTAAATATTAGCTTAAACATTATTTCCAACAAGTACCTATTTAAATACAAATATTAATACTTAAAAAATATTTAAAATATACTTGTCGAATATTGTGAATCCGAAACCTAAATTTAAGTCTATATAAGTCTATAACATAACGTGTATAGTTTTGATCTCCCTAAACGGTTTTCCGCTAAAAGTGATTATATTATAATAATTTGATAATTAAATACTGAAATTACATAGAAAAATTGTAAATCTTGAAAATTGAATAATGTGTTTAATACGTAAATACAGATTACAAAGTCGTGTAGAGATATTTGACCAAAAATATTAATTTTTAATTTTGATTTAAATACAAATTTACAATTTAAATACAAACACACAAAGTTAATGTATTTAAATATGAGTATGGTAAATATAAGACAATGTATAGGTATTTATCTTGTAACAATATTATTAAAAATCTTAGCAGTAGGTAAAATATTTATCAAACTCACTTATCTTTCATCGAATAAATAATATGTAAATATAATGATTTAGTTCGTTTTGAGCAAATTTAAAAATTATTCATATGATGTATACGCGTGTACTTTTAAAATTGTCTGGATCGAAGTGAAATATAATAAAAAACAATAATAGTTTGATTCGCTGTTAGTTGGAATTCGGTGACCATTTTTTTTTTTTTTTTTTTACGAGAGAATTATTATATTCTTGGGAATAATAAAATCAGACAGCCAATTATTTCTTATAATATAATACGACGTAAATATAACGAGAAAATTGCGCATGCATTTTTTTTCTCGGACATTTAACTTGAAAAAAATCTATGAGACATAACAGCATTTCGATATTAATATATCCTCTTAATGGCATCGTTTTTCTCCTCGGCCGATGTTTTCAACACCGATGTCAGTAAGCAATAAATTAATATCATATTAAGTCACATTAACTATAATATAACTCTTTTCGTTTACCCATGACAAATGAATGAACAATATATATATATATATATATATATATATATATATATATTATGTAAGTATATAGGTATGTACATTGTACAGACACGCATACACGTACAATATAATATGCCTTGTTTGAATAGCGCCCAAATGGCTGGCTGCTGCACGTTCTTTCAGTAATGTTGTTTTAATACTCGGCCGGACTCCAAGAAGTCTCGTCGACGGAAAACCGGTAGTTAACTTTGAAATACAAATCGAACATTTATCAATATTTTCATTGGATTTATTCCGTAATAATCGTATTGGTAAAATGCATACCTATATGCCTGCCTATCATTAGTGATGTAGATGCCTACCCATATACATTATACACAATGCGTGCCGACTTGAACCGTACATTTTTCAGAGTTACTTACTATTTATTCAGTCAAATGCATATTCAGACTGTTCATCTATGTCAAGACTTTCGGAATGTCTCGACCGGACTCCGTTCGTATCACTACGCGAATCGCATAATAAAATATTCATCAATTTATTGTGATAATGATTACCGTTCGTCATACTCGTCTAAATAATATCAAATAGGTAACAGATTATATGCGTTTAGTTAATTGGTATCAATTGGTCAGTGGTAGATTCGAGGGAGAATTATCCCCATTCATTTATTATTATTTGAGGTATAAGATCCATTATTTTGAAGGAGCTAAACACACATAACCTCCAAATTGTGTCTATATTTTTGATATAGGCGTGGTAAATACACGTAAATACCTTAAATTACTTACAAGTACTGAACATACTTACAACACTAATTATCTTTATTCTATAAATATCTCTATTTTACCTCCCCCCCCACCTAAATTATAACATTCTCCATTATTCTTCATTCTAATCTATAGGAATACATATATATATTAGATTATAATCGGAGCGAGGAAGGTATTGATTTTACAATGATGTTTATTATTATCATTTTATTATTCTGTAAGCCACGTTTCAGCCAAAAGGAGTCGAATAGAAGTTTTGGGGTATCTACGCTATCGATAGAAAATTCGTTCTATATGGTATTTTTGAATATGACATTTTTCGAATATTAATTCGTAATGAATTTCTTAGTTTCCTTAAGCTTAAAGAAAAACTACCTTCTATATAATATATAACTACATACATTATATTCATATTTATACAATGTATATACAATGTATATATAGGTACTTATATGACGTAACTTTCTATTTTTTGGAAAAGGGCAATTGAGTTTAATTTTTTTCAACTCAAAAAATAATAGTTAAATAAAATATATATATCTAATATACGTATATATAATATTAATAAAATTTGTTATAATGCATTTGAAGGGAAATAGAAATTAAAATTAAAATCCCGGGTGAAGCCGGGGAATGACAAGTGACAGTTATAGTATATTATATTTCAAATACAATAAAAAAAAATAGCTTATTTGATAGCGAATTAATTCTATAGTTCGTTTTTTATATTATGCATTATCCTGTATGAGCACCGAAGAGACGATTCACCAATTTTCTCTACCTATATCCTACCTGATATACAAAATTATTTTTTGTTATGATTTCGTTGTGATATATTTTAAAATGTAGAGTTGTTTAATTTTTTATTTATAATATTTAACAAATAGCCAATATAAGTTGGTAAATTCTATTACTTTTACTTAAAGATGTGAAACTATAAGAGATAATTACAGCCATACTTCAAAGTAAGTTTTATTTTAATTTTATACCTAATTAATAGTAATAATAATAAAAGTATATACTTTATCATTATATTCTTCAATCGATATTTTCAACTTTACTTCTTATGGTCATCAATATAATTTGAACAAAAATGAATTGCATCAACACTTTTATAATATTCTAAAGGGTAATGAATTTATTTGTTTTTCTTTTAGCGAAGAAAGGATATTTTATCCCCTTTAAGTCGTTCGAGTTTCATGATCATTTTCAAGTCAATTTAATTATAACGTTGTTATTGTGCAATATTTATTATGACTATATATTATATTCTGACGGAATGTCTCAAGTGTTCTATAAAATCCATGAGAGAAAATTTGCCTTGTTTCGTTCGTCATCATTTTCAAATAAATTATTAAATTTTTGTACAGAGTAAGTACTAGTATGACGATTTACATATAAGGGCATAATATGTTTTAAACGTTTAATAATTTCTAAGTAGTTATACCTAAATGGGGTGACAGAATAGGTAATGTATGGGACATAGAGAGAAAAATAGATTGCTTATGCAAATTAAAATTAAATTTTAATAATTGTTTTATTAATATAATATATTTTGAATAGGTAGTATTTTAAAATTCAAGTGAATGGAATAATATATATATAATTTTTAATTTATTGCATTAATATAATTCGTAATTATTTGTATTTAAATATATTATTATTTCACAGTGGTAAAGTAATTTAAAGAACATATTTTAAATTATTAACATTTTTCTAGAATGTATAAATATTGAATTTTTAATCATAAACATTATAATGCTATTTAACTACTTCAACATTTCAAAATGACGTTAGGAATTTTATTTATAATGCTATATAAATGTTAATTCATCATTTATATCATATTACAACTGTATTTAAAATTTAATAAGTAACAATATTTTATATGATTTTATAAAGTACAAAAATTTTAACATTATTTTATTAAATATATTTATTATTATATGAATAATTGAGTCATAATTTATACTCCATACTTATTTTTCAATAAATATTACAAATAATGAATAAATTAAATATATATTGTATATATATACAATATACCTATTGTATTTATTTACATTTTATTTTTATTTTATATAAACTATTAATTAAAGTTTCTTATATTCCATGTATATTTTTAAATATTAAACATTATAACTAAGGTATAATTAGGTAAAACATTTCATTAAAATAAATACCTAGGTATTTATCTAGCTATTATAAAAAAGTTACAAGACTAATGGTATTTCATTCTTAAACTAGAAAAGAATTTACTTATCTACTATTTGTATTTTTTCAGTCACAAAAATAGACTTAAAGAATTACCATTAACTAATCGAATGATTGACGACTGGAAGAAAAAAAATTTTTAAATATATCTATATAGGTAATGTTTTGTTAAAAGCAGACTTATTTTTAAAATGATTTTCCATCGTTCAATTAAATCAAATGGGACGTTGTTTAAATATGAATTTTACATTTTAAAATTTTTAACTCGACTATAAAAATAAGCGATTTTAATCTGGAAAATAACTCTTCCATAATTATTGTTTCGGTCAATTTCAGTTTTATACGTTTTAGCGTGGATAAATAAGTGACGTTTTCAATGGACCACCAAAGCGGACTTAAGAGACATGTATACGCATACAACGATATAGTATACGACACAAAAGTAATTAATGTAGTGGGAGTTTTCTTCTTTTTTTTTTTTTGCAAAAACTATATATCATCCGACCACCGCCCCGAGGTTGGTTACTTCATGTCTTTTAATGCTTCGAAAAATAATCGAATAATACTTTTATTCTTTACCGAAACGTGGGTTACATAATTACATACGAGATGACATCAAGAGACGTTCATTTTCATTACATTCCATATGAAAAAAAAATATCATTAGCGGTCGAAGAAGAAAAAAAAATGTATATGTGTTTTATATACAAAACCCATCTGCGGTGAGAACGATTTTTCGAGTCTGGTACAAATGCAATAATTTTCGACATCCGGCCGACGGAAGAAGCGTATATAACTCTAATAATAATAATTATTGTTACGAGGAGGACGATTACAAAGAGGCCTGTCCAATTAGCGTCTGCGTTCCGAGGATACGACCGATAATATCGTCCGAGGGTCGACAGTTTCAGCTGCATTCCACAGACATTAACATCTTTCAACCTGACGTTTCAATACTAATTATCATACTAATAAAATAGTAATATAAAAACAGAGAAGGAGAAAATACCAATAAAGAAGTTGGTATACAGCTTATAAACACACGCAAGGTAATTGACCATAGACATCATCACTCCACTAAACGATCGCGTTTGTTTGTATAAATATACAATATAATGCGTACACAATATATATAATGTATATATATATATACACATAGATAAATAATTATTGTTAATTGCAAATGGGTAGGTACTCCGACTTTGTTGTTTCCGAAAATACATTATAATATAACGTACTCAATGGCGTTGCTCAAGGGTAGAGGGGACGTGAGGTTTGGACCACACCGCACCATTGATTTATGGAAAAAATCATTTGTATAATTTATTCTCAGTGATATGGAAGGGGAAAGCGTTAGTTTTCTCGACAAACGACGATAAAAACACTGATATAGGTTATCAGTTCAGCATTGGAAAATGTACACATTAAAACACCTCGGATGATTTTTGTGTTGCATATGTGTGGTTTTTAGGTAATTTTTTTATATTTTTATCCCATAATCAAAGAAAAACTGGGTTAAAAAAAAGGGATTAGAGCACTTCGCTTGGTGGGTAGGATACTGGTGGAGGATATGTTGAATTTTAAAGCAATGATAATAATTACTTCTTTCGGAAAAAACGATTCTGATCGGAGCTCGGTGTGATATTACGATATAGTGTAAGCTGTTCATAATGGAGCTCGAATTGAGGGGGACTGAGTACCTCAACTAATTTTTCAGAAATTTTAACGTACTTCAACTATTTTCAGTTAAAGAGAGACGCAGAAGAAATTTGTTATCGAAAGAGAATTAAAATAAAAGATGAAAAACAACATAGGTTATTTACCTACCTATTTACCATAATTTATGGAACTATTTATATAAATACATTTGATTATTTATTTGGCCGACCCCAAATAGTTGGGAGAGAAAGCGAAGGAGAAGAAAAAGAAGAAGACATTTGATTATTTATTAAATGTAATGTAAGATATCTATTTTAAAACTAAAATATAGTTTTATATAATGAGAGATGAATGGTGGGGGGGCATAGTCCCCCACGGTACGACAAGGTATAAAAATTGATGGGGACACTCTTTTTCTTAAAAGTAAATAGAGTCCCCCTACTTTTGTTTTGTCAATTCGACCATTGTCTATTATAAACGGGGTATATAAGTTATACACCTTAAAGTAGGTAGTTTTATACTTGTAGGTATACATAGTTATATATAGTATACATATGTATGTATACGGTGATGGACTACATACACCGTATGGTTATATATATGAAGGCAGTTTTTCTTCTTACCTATGGAAACTGCTGGAAAAATTAGAAAAATGCTATGTATAGAGCTATCATTTAGTGCTGATTTCCTATCGATATTATACCAACGCAAACACCCCTCTGTCACCGCTAGTTTCTTCGCTGGGTATAAATCATTTCTTTCCATAAAACAATTTTAGCGGAGCTTTAGGGTATAATTAAAAAAACAAGAAGAGAATATAGTCCAGTCAATAGAAGGTGGAAGTACTTCGCCAACTTATTCCTCCATAGACAATTTGCCAGCATATCTCTAAGGCTACTTTTATAATATCCGTCTATATAGATCATTTAAATTATTTAATATAGGCACCTAATTAATGTTATTAATATTTTACCAATAGTTGTAAATTATTTATGGGTTCTTTACGTATACAATATTTTAATACTAATATTATTTATATTTCCCACACAACTTTACAATATTTAAAATATATTGCTGTATGAAAATATTATATAAACGTTAAAATAAACATAAAATATTATATAGAACTTTCAAATTTAACTATAGGAAATTCACCAAACAATTACAAAATGTTATTAAACTTCCTTATTTGTCGTTCTTATGACATTAATATTGTTAAATTTAGGTAGGTAGGTACCTATTATACTATTAACTAGTATAACTATACAAAACGGCAAGTTTCTTTTTTGTTTATTTTACCAAGTGTATTGAATTTAAACTGCTAATATTTTGAGATATAATGTACCTAAATACAATTTGTATTTATTTACTTAATAGATACTTAGTGTTTATTGTTTCCCGTTATCTATTGTTTTAAAATGTAATAAATAAAAATGAGTATCTTTCTGCTCGAATAGAAAGACATAAAATTATAATTTTATGCTATAGCATACTGAATTTAAATCATACATAAAAAAATAATAATCGCAAAAAAAAAACAAACAATATAGTGAGTTAAACCATTTTATTTGTATAATATTTTGTACTGAATGCATGGACAAAATGTTAATACGAGATGTTTTGGGTTCTACGGTTCATTAAATTATATGGGGTTGTATATATATTGTATGGAGTGTTTGTGATTTTTCACTAGGGGGAATCCATATAAATCGGTGGCACGTTCCAGTCATGTTTTTATTAGCGGCAAGTTAACAATGTAAGTCGAGATTTCAGATTTAGTTCCTTAGCAATATCATATCATATTTTTATAGGTTAGCGATATTTTTCATATAAAACCATAACCTACACGAAACCATTTCAATGCCCATTTTATGAAATAGTATCCAAACCCTTGAAGACTCCGAATCTTGTAGTTAGGTAGACAGTTGAGGGGAAAAATCATAACCCACTATATGTTATAAGTTATAACATATGACAGGTGACTAGTGAGGCCTTAAGAAGGATGTTCTGAAACAACATTATTCTATATGAAACGTAACACGTATAATGTAGATACCTTTTTCATATAAAAATTTATTAAATACAAATTTGAAACATTTTTATTTCTTACATGAATATTAAGATGATAGTTTCGTTTATTAGTGGTAGGCACCGGGTAACTAATATTAAGAGTATAATAATAATACTTTGGTTTTAATAAGTCGCATATATAATCAAATATTGTCATATACTTAAAAACTAACTAAAAATAAACGTAATTTATAAAATTTATAAATGTTTTGATGTTATATAACAAATTGTATGAAAACCGTATATTGATTTTAAGAAATCATAAATAAAGGTGGTACTTGTGAACTTACACAGTAGCTAGTAGATAGTATTTATAGACGAACCTAATTTATATTATTAAAATTACAAATACGAATATAAATCATACTATTAAAATAATTGCAAAACAATTTATTTTTTAACTTAAGTAAACAATAAAAATTATTTTCAAACTTTTAACAAATTATTAAAATCTACAAACTCCGACCAACTATGACCAAAACTATCCAGTGAGTATGTTTGGTATTTATTATTATATATATAAATAAAATTGTAAAAAAAACATAAATTTTGAATGTTTAAAAAGATAGTATCACTTTTTTTTTTTAATTATATTTTATGTTTAAATACTTCTAAATAATATACAATTTATCGTAGCCTAATTTTAGTGTACACATACTAGAGGAGGATATATTAAATTGCATGGAAACAAGAATACCTATATATATATATATATATATATCGGGAATATATTATAGATATCCTATCAATAAACAATATTAAGGTAGGTACTAATTTTCAATGAACAATTTCCACTTGTTATAATTTTAATGAAAAGTGTAGGTACCCACTAATCAATCATTTGTATGAACCTATTAGTTGTTAATTTTAATAATTATTATTATAAATACATTGTAGTATTTTCACTAATATTGTGTTAATGATTTTTAAAAGATAAAAATATGCTTGGTTATAAAATCACAGTATTTCCAATAAAAAAAAAAAAAAAGGTAAGTACTTAATTATACCTGTATATCTTATATGTTATATTGACTCATAAAAAAAAATTAACTTAACTTAAGTCGAGAAGTTTTTTTTTTTTTTAAAAAACTTAACTTATCCTTAATGGTTAAGAAAAAAAATTAACAATTAACTTTAAATATTTACTATTTTTTTCTATTAACTTAACCGAGTTAAAAAAAAATCATTAACTTGCCCAGCACTGTTAAATTGATTCCAGCCAGTATATATACACGAATACTATATACTATATATAGTCAAATATATATAGGCGTAGATTATCTAACTTACACTAATGAAATCATCTAATATCGTCTTTATAGGTATACTGTAGTACCTAAACAATATATACGGCTAAACCGACGTAAAACAACGTGTACAAAATGTGTATACGAGTACCTTACGGGTAATATTATAAACACGGGCGGACTGGACACTAGAAATAGATAGGTAAATGAAAATAGAACGTTCTATATAGTTTTTCAAACGCTTACGTTTTCGAAAATCTAAAACGATAGGTATCATATTTTGTGGGTTAAATATTTGAAAAATGTTGAGGTCGGACACGTGCAGTTGTGCAACGTACAATATTATTATTATTATTATTAGTAGTAGTAGTATTAGTAGTAGTAGTAGTATAGGTATAATAATAATATTACAGCGAGTAACAGTGCGGCCCCGGACCGAGTCGGTCGTCATTTCGTTCGTTCGGAGTTTACAGTATATTATATACATTACACGTAATATATCTGTACGTATATTTATTATATTATATGGGAATAATAAAACAGAAAAATTACTATTAAAATAATAATGTTATATATGCCGACGACGGATCGTTCCCCGAGGGCTATATTCGAAAAACGTTCGGTCGAACACATCATCGCTCGCCGGTCGTCGTCGACTGTACGCGATGAAGACATAAACTACACGGAATTAATTGCACGTAATAAATTGTCAACGTCATCGTCTCTCCGCCGCCGGGTCGTATATAGTCGACGGTGGTGGGCGCTGCTCCCTCAACCCCACCCACGCGACCGTGTTTATCGTCGTGTGTGTAAGGGGAAGCAATCACATTAGCGTGCCCTCTCGGAAACGGCCTCTTAAAATTCAAAAATTTTCTTTATTAGATTTGGCCGGCATAAAATAATATAATATTGTTACGATGATAAATCGGCTCGTCGTATAACGTCGGAAATGCTTTTACACGCGCACACGCTATATTATGGTGTGTAGTATACTACATATATGTGTGTGTGTGTGTGTGTGTGTGTAATGGGGCAGACGTGCCGGCGCACACCCCACTGGCGTAAATGAAACTGTAAAAATTACGCCGAACGACACGACGATCCTGTGGGAGGGAACAGGACGAGACTGAGAGGGACACGGTCGAACAGGATCGAAAACGGTGGAAATTATATACGACGACGACGACGTTCAAGTCGATACGTAATATAATGTGCAAGCGTATAATATTATATTATATATTATACACCTGTGTAATATAATAAGCATTCCGAACGAACTGTATCCGCGAGACACGTATACATTATGTAACATATATATATATACGTGTGTGTATACTACACTAATACTATTGGGATTAATAATAATTCGATCGTCTTTTCATTATTTCATTTTTTTTTTCCTCCTATTGTTGTACGAGGATAAGAAAAAAAAAATGTATATATATATATATATACACAATAATAATAGTAAAAATCGAACACCGAAATTACGGATAAAAGAAAACACCCCCGTTTGTATTTATTATTATAATAACGCACACACGTATTATTGATATTAAATGCGGGATTTTGACGATGTGATTTGCCCGCGCTTGCGACGTGCCCTGTCATTAAGGTGGACTCCGGCACGCAGGGTGTGCCGCGGCACAGTCGCACCTGTATACTTTTAAACCCGAGGTGGTTGCATTGTTACCGCGGTGGTTGACGGGCGGCGGTGCGGGGTGGGATACGCGGGAGGTGATTCTGATGAAAGAAATGTGCGGCACGAAAATACATAATATCTGTGTATACGTAAGTGTATATATATATATATATATATAATAATACAATGAAACGAGAGGAAAAAAATAAAAATAAAAAATAGAAACGGACGTCAAAGGGCCCTGAGGGTAAATACAGGGCAGTTATGTATATACGTCGTATCGCCCGGTGAATGAGACGAAGAGAGGATATGGACTATAATTTCGTGTAACATCCAGAAAGATATTTGCCCGAAAATCATTCGTGTGCCGCTGTCGTTATATTATTATTATTATTATTATCATCGTGCACATATATATATATATATGTGTATACATTATATTATATTGGCCGAGAGAGGGTGGAAACTATTCGTTTGGAACTCGGCAGTACGCGAGAGGGTGGCGCGGAAAAAAGGGGTTACAAAAAATAAATAAAAATAAAAGGAACGGTCTAATGACGGTTTCAGTGTTATTGCCAAACAACCCCTAAGCCACCGCCCGATCCCTGTATATACTTCAGTCTCTTTGCGCCCACATACAATGTAACTAGATTAAAGTGATGCTATACGCGCGTTATCACATTATATTATTATATATATATATATATATATATATATATATACAGAGAGATTGTATTATTCCGAGTGCGGTTGATTAATGTATACAATTTCATGAAAGTGGCACGTGTTAACTCCTCTCGACCATACAGATATAGACGTTTAATAGAATACGGTGTAGAGGTACACAGTGTATATATATAGCCATGTATGGGTATCGTTTCCAAACTTTGAAATCATTTCAGAATCTTTTTCGGTTATTTTATTTAACAGTTATTTAACATATAGGTAATGACGAAAAGTTTATTATACAATAATAATTATCATTATATTTATTCTTACATACCTATTACACATAACTATATAGGTCCGTATTAATATTATAATATATTACTGCACTAGATATCATCGAATTAACTTTTACAGTTTAACTAAACGGTTTTTTTTTTGTATAATTTATTACTTCAAAAGTGAATACATTTTAATCATATGTGTAAATAAAACAGATTATTGGACTGCACCCAAAATATCGATATTGAGGGTTGTAATTATTATAAAAAAGTCAGTAGATATATTAATGTTGGATATAAGCCAAACTGTATATACTTTTATATTTTCAATAACAATGTTTGAAAAAAACAGCACCTAGTTTAACTCAACAAATCTATACATACACATTACATAATATGTTTTTATTAAACCGTAGTATACATTTTTTTTTAAATAATATGATACATAGGTACCTATATATAAAATATATAAATAATTACCAATTAATAAAATATGACATACTTAGATTCAATTGAGTTTCATAATGCACTATATGTATAGTATAATAAATATACTTATAAATCCTAAATAAACTAACGTCCAATAAGAGATATAAAATATAAATGAATATAATAATATAATAAAATACATGAGGGTAAATTATTATTCATGGTATAACTTATATTTTCACGGATTTTTATTTGAAGGGTTACAGTACAGACCCTTTTTTACCAACTTATTCAATTATGAAAATAGATTTAAAACACTTAGACAAATTATATTTTTTTTAAATTCCGTCAGCTCTTTTAATATAACAACAATATGTAGGTTAAAAAAATTATAAAATATTTGATAATAAATAAACTCCTATAAATATAACCTAATCGTGGAAAAATAAATGCAATTTAAATAATGTAGCCACAGTCGTTTAGGCTCACTCATACATTTTTTTAGAATGGGGAAGGACAACATACATTTTAAAATATTAGTAGTTTTTTCTAGAAGCATTTTAAAGTTAAATTAGCAGTTATATTTTCATACCTAATATAAATATATTATTAAATTAATTCATCACATATATATATATATATTGAATAAAATTGATTTTATTTGTTTCTGCACAAAATAAAAGCTACATTAAATATTATTAAGTATAAAATTGAAAATGAAAAAGCCTTGTTATAGAATCTATTTATCAATTTTAAATTGATTACATATTAAACTAAGATTAATTAATATTAAATTAAAATTGTTTGTAGAAATCGTAGTACTTATTGTCAGTCAATTTCAAAAATACTTTTCGGGGAGGGGAGACAAGTGCCTTCTTTCTCACCAAAGAACATCCATGTACTATCGTCAAACGATATATTATATTTTATTAGTAAACTTTAAATATTATTTTATAAATAATAAATATGCCTATTGCATAAATTATTTATTGGAATTTATTTTACACTAGTAAATTCGACAGTGAACAGTTTTGACTGGTATGAGAGGGATTAGGATGTAAAATGTAATATAATCAAATATAATTATAAATAGTTACAGATGAGTTTAGCCTTATTTATTTTTTCATAAATAGTAATTTATAGTTTTTATGGCATCAGACATGTAATTCACAAAAAAAAAAAAAGTTTTTTCAGCGTCACCCATCGGACGTGGTTCAAACTATTCACTAAACGTTCCTGGTATATCTAAATACATTCTTTAAAATTTTTGTAAAAATTGGTTGAGTAATTTTCGAGTTTATAAACCACAACCATACACACATTGCCTTACCTATATATTATATAACCATAAATATATTTATTAGTTATTTAACATTTTGTTGAACTATATGGATTATTCAAATTTACCAAAGTACCAAAGTCAACCCGTTTAAAACGGTTCTACTATAAATATAATAAACTACTAAGAAAATATATAAAATATATTAAAATACTGCATAAACATTTTATTGTATAAATCTATTCAAATATGCCACGTCTATTATAATTTATACGTCATATACCATAATTAAAATTTAAGTAATTACATTATGCAATATTTTATACATAAAAATGAATACAATTATAAATAGAAATGATACCTATACAATTATCGTGGGTTTTAGACATAGAAAAATATATACATTTTCAAGACATACATATGTATAGTTATTTGAAGTAACGCCTAAATGATTTTAAGTCATACAGTAACACATAAGATAATTCGAGTAAATTTGCTCTTCATAATCATGATTATGGAATAGTTGTTACATATACGTTGCACGTAAAATTATGTAGTCAACCGTCTGCACTTAGCCACCTCGTAAATTAAAATTTTGCTTTTATATATAAAACATTGATATATTTATGATTGAAAATATAAAATTCAAAATTATTTAAATAATTGTTATTAAAATGAAAAAAATTAATTCATATTATTTGGAACAAATATGTGATTTAGCGCCCAAGTCGGTATTCATTTTATATTCTGAGCATAGCGATGAATGCAATGGTTTTACAATGATGTGTTTTTATTTTTTATTTTTCATGTATATATATGCACTTTTTTGGGAAGATGGAGTTAAGTATGATTTTTCTGGTATAGAAGTTTTTGATAGAAAATTTGTTCCAGCTAGTATTTCATGGAGGTCATTTTTCGATTTTTAAGTATTCAAAAGCGTAAAGTAAAACACATTTTATAAGGAAAATATTATAAGGAGTTGTTATAAATTAGAAAATAAAATAATAAAATAATAGTCGTGGTTACCAACTGTATAGAATATAGATGATATATAATATTTGTAACTGCCAAAAATATCAAAAATTATTATAAATTTCAAAATTTTAATACCAAAAGCTAGAAAATTACACCAAATATTTACTAATATTAATATATTAACAATTAATATTATATATCACCTATATAATTAGTAAAACGGTAACTATGATTGGTTTATTTGTTGTTTTCTAATTTATAACAACTTTTCGTCATATTTTCCTTATAAAAGGTAGTTTTTGATATATTTTTTTAAATTACTTAGAAAATCAAAAAATTATTTGTTAAAGTACAGACTAGAACGAATTTTCTATCGAAAATCTCTATACTAGAATCCTCTTACTATCCTCCTTTTGCCCAAAAAATTATACATACTTATACATACACGAAAAAATAAAGAATAAATTTAAAAAATATTATTTTAAGACCAATACACTCCTTAGTACACTCATAATATAAAAGTTGTAAAATTAAAATTTATTTACATTTGATTTTTTTATTAATGCAAATTCGTCATTGCAATTTCAAAAGTACCGATCGTAAAACTCTTCTTGAAGTAATCGCAACTTTAAAAAAAAACGCAAATTTCTGTCACTAAAATTCGTAAATTTCTCTTTAAAACAAACAATTTTTTTTTGCTACCAGTATTTTTGTAAGTACCAATATATATATTTTCATAATTTGACATAATGACGTCTAAATATTTTTTCCTAACAATTTTTTTGTGTAAATATATGTATATTATTATATATTAATCAGTATTGTGTTGATCGTCGTTTTAACATGGTGAAAAATTATTTTAGGTGCATAAGTACCCTACTATTTGTTTAAAAGGCTGTATAACATATTATTTATATGAATTGTCGAATAGTCTTGTTATACAATGTATATGTATATTAAATGCTATCTTGATTTTACTATCTTTCGTTGGATAAAATCCGTTGACATTTAACGAATAGATTAACACCAAAATATCTGTGTTAAATACGTTCAATATTTGTATATTTTTCATATATTAGTTATGTGTCAAAAATTTCTTTATTTTAGTTCTAATTAACAAATGAAATAATATTCAAGTTTTATTTTAATTGTACTATGTAGGTGTCTTTGAATAATGTAATGAATAAAAAAATGAACTGTGTACTAAATTTTTCTTTAGATATATTTCCTTGCGGATATTTTTGAATAAAATGCTTTGGTTTAGATAATTTTATTTGGTAAATAATGTTAATGTAATAAAATAGTAAATCATACGTATACCAAGTTTGATTGAAATTATTCCAGGCGTTCCAGAGTTATGGTGGAACATACATACACATACAAATGTATACGTAAACATTATGTCTATGTAGTGATCTGTCGGACGAGAATATTCTGGAAGGTATGAGTATGATCACGTAACTAAAAATATATATCGGGTAATCATTTATGTAAATATAATTATTAATTGAAAATGAAAACTGCTAACAGACGAAACTAGGCAATTCAGCTATATTTAATAATATTACCATTTCACACTTTAACCCTTCTGAAACCTGGTAAAATTATTCACAGGGTTACCCATTCAGCTTAAATAAAATAAAATTACAGACTTGTTATGTTACCTAATTATTGTATTTCACTTTTAAGTTTACTTAGTCTCAAGTGCCATAGGATAATTTTAATCTATAACATGTACGTAGTTAATTAGTTAATTACTAGATACTAGTTTAATAATATTTAATATTTTGAGCTATAATGTACGTATATCCAGTGCCGGAATCTAGAGAATTTGTAGCCCGGGGTAAAAAATAATTGTAGCGCCCCTTTTTAAATTTTAATAAGCAAAAAAAAAAAGGTCATTCGTCAATTCCTATTGGAAATTAGTGATCAATGGGACAAAAACGGAACGAAAAGTTTAAATATTTTTATATTTTGCGCCCCATCATAATGACGCCCGGGGCAAGTGCCCCGGTTCGCCCCCCCCTAGATCCAGTACTGCGTATATCCTACATCAAATACTTGTAAATTATAATATTATAGATACTATTGATTAATAAATTATAATATTGTTTGTTAATTATGCTATTGCAGGCACTAACATGTTATTAAAAAATATAGATTCATGACGTATTTTTATCATCCTAAATAATAAACGTATATAACCTTTCTAGTTTTAATTTAAGTCATACACACGTCCATTACCCGCCCACCCATCAATTTAAAGACTTGAATCCCGAAACTCAAAACACTACATTTGCGTCTACACTTATTTGTACGGACTATACAATGGCATAGATACTGCTGTCTATATATATATAGCATCATACAAGTATACAGTACGAATAATGTGAAAGATAACATTATAGTTACTTACTAACTTTAGTAGTTAATTACTTATTATTACCATATAACTCTTATATGTAACTTAGAATTATAATAATAGTATAATATATTTTATTATTTGTTCTTATATGTGAGTAATCGGTATAGTCTACAATATTAAAAAAATGTATTTTTCTCTCAAATTTTATATTATTTAATGGGTCTTTAGGGTTTCAGTGGCAATCGCGGCATCATGGATATGGCTATATATATATATATAGTGGTAGACTCTGTCAGCTAAGAGGGTAGAGATCTCTGCAGGTGAAATGAGAAGGTAACTAGTACGATGATGGTAGTGGTAAGCTACCTGTTGCGGATGGACGAAGGGTATGTTACTCGTGTGATAACGCGTACTACTACGGAGCTATGCCATTGCAATGGTAACCTCCGCCTCGGGTCGCTTTCCTATTAAACACTATTGCCCGAGACAATCGTCCGACTTTTCTATTTT
Organism: Pemphigus obesinymphae; assembly: GCA_025469235.1. Classification (NCBI taxonomy): domain Eukaryota; kingdom Metazoa; phylum Arthropoda; class Insecta; order Hemiptera; family Aphididae; genus Pemphigus; species Pemphigus obesinymphae. The sequence goes on along the minus strand of JAIPRL010000817.1, from coordinate 80,973 downwards.
TGTCTTTTTTTCTTATATTCCCTTCTCCTTTTTTTTTTTTTCTTTTTCTAATTTACTTTTAAAAAGGACATACCGCCGCGTTCCCACGGCACCTGTGCTCTTTGTTCATCGCTGACACAATGGAATCATTAATATCGAACAAATTCATACGTATACACACACACAGACGCACACATACCAGTACATACAGAGATACAAACTCGCACACATAGACACACACACACACACGTAGAAAAGAGAGAAAGAGAGATAACACAACAGCAAGAATAATAAAATAACGCGCGCGCGTGAGTAGTGAGTACACATGGGTGTACTGTTGAAGAGATGATCTGTATTATGTGGAAGCTGCGGTCATTGTGAACCGTGTTTTAATTATCGGAACGTAAATAATAATAATAATAATAATAATAATAATAATCAGTATTAGGAAACGCGGATAACAGATAAATCATTATAGGAAGATATATAAATGTATAATAATATAATAATGTGTCCGGCAATAGATAGAGTATTATAATATTATTATTATTATTATTATTTCAGCATGGCCCGGAGGCTTGTGCGCAATGATGACGACGAGGACGATGCTGTTCGACAAGCCGACAAATGGAATACAATATACATCGCGTGCTTATAGTGTGTGTGTATGTGTGTGTATGTGTGTGTGTACGTACTTATATATTATTATGTATATCGTGTGATCGGATTAGTTATGGTAAACGCCAGTGTAGCAGACAATCGAAGAAGGAGATGAAAAATTGAAATTCCACTGTTACACATACACCAGAGGCTCGACTGATGACCGGGACGACGGATGACGATGTACGGCATATCCACATCTGCAGTAGAATATTTATACGTGATAATTTCTACAGTATTCGCGTTTGATTTTATTCCCATGCTAACTGCAATAATATTGGTACGGTCGGTCGCTGCCCGCACAAAGAGGAAAACTGCCGCACAAAGCCCGCGAGACCATTATTTTTTGTTGTCGCTTAAATTCGGGCCGGGAAAAATTAACACCACAAATTATCGCCCCCGGTGACCCATTGCCATCGAGCACAATGAATATTATTATTGTTATGGCCGTCGTCAAATTAGATCGCTTCGTGACGAATCTTTACGTGTATATTATAACAATAATATAATACCACATTGCACGCCCATAATCACCGCCGCCGAATCATACAGGGCCGTATTGCAATGAAGGACCAGCTGGATAAAAAAACGTAAAAAAAACGTGCTCATAATCACATGTTCGTCAATGGTGTTTCGATTGGTAAAAAAGTATTCGACTTTAGATATTATGTTAAAAAATAGTAGTTGTAATTTTAAAAAAGAAATTAGGATAGCGCCCACTCTGCGAGCGTGTTCAATTATCGGCTTCCAAACGCATTTTAAACAATAAACTATAATTCCATAAACAATTTGTTAATCCGCTATATATATAACTAATAATATCTATCTTCCTATAGTAACCAAATAAACAATGTCCCTCTTAACTGTGTATATAATAAAAATACTATTAAACAAAGTAAATAACACTATCTACTTAGTATCACCAAATCAATAATATCCCTATTGTAAACCGTAACTGTATTAGTAATTATGGACAGACGGACGAACGGACACAATGCGTCAAAGTGTCTAAATACTTATACTTAAAAACCTAAATTTATAAAACCTAAAAGCTCACCAAGACAGAAAATGTATTTATTTTTTTTTTGTTTATATAAAGGTCATAATTTTATTAATATAAAGGAGGTAGTCATTACCTTCAAATTAAGTATAGGTAAAACTTTCCGGAAACAGATATAGTGGATTTTGTGCCATTATTCCTGTACTTAAACAGGACCCTGTAGTATATATATTATGTAAATGCATTAGATTTGAAAATAAATATATAACACATTTAATCATTGCATTTAAAAAACGATTCTGATTTCTGATAAAAGTACGGTTTAATGAAATTGATTTTTATAAATAGTACGATAATAAAAAAATGCAATAATAAACATAAACCCATGTAACTATAGTTATAATTGTAACTGGCTAACAACGTAGTTGTTAAGCCTTAATAATTTCAAAGTGTAAAAAAAGGTGAAAAGTTAAAGTTTATAGGGTCATTATTTTTCTGATTACAACAAAATAACTAAAAAGCATTTTTATAAATATAATGTTTTCGTATATTTTTCTCGATTTTTGAACATTTGAAACATCAATAGTTTTTTTTTGCATAGGTACTTACAACTTATAATGCGTAAGAAAACTACCCACTGTAAATGTCAAAAAAAATACCCATGTCAAAGTACCAACAGTTATAAGTTATAACTCTATCATCTATAGATATTTTCTATCACAATGTTCTATAAATAAAAACTCCACTATATGTATACCTATATCATTCTGTCCAAAATTTGTATAGTGATATTCTTGAGTTATGAGTCTAAAATTCGATTTTGGGCTACCCAAAAAAGTGATTTTTATTATGTTATATATATTATATATGTTATATAACTTAGTGTAGAATACACTTTGCCACCGGTCTGAGCTTGTTAACCAAAATTCTGGCTGTTATTAAATGCGCTGCGGAGATTCAAAAAATGTCCCCTTCTTTGTCATGTTTGTAATCTTATACTATTACTCGATAGTTTATGTACTCACAATTCCAGCTATGTTTCTATCACTCGAATGTAGCTTGGTAGGTTAAGCATGAGTACAAAAATTTTAAGCAAATGATTGTCGAAGGTTCGAATCCAGCAGCCGGAATCAAGATTTATTGCAAAATTTATAGAAAATAATAAACAGGAGTTATTCGTGAATGTATGATGTAACTGAGGCGTGTGTAATTTGAGCACGAGGGTAAGCAAAAGAAGTTCAATCCTCAGTTTCGAAGTTAGCAGTTTGTTACGGATTTTCAATCATCTCCTGCCATGAGGGAGGGGGATAATCAAATGTCATGTGACCTATCGGAAGGCCCCCTCATTCGTGAGACTAACTTTATTTTTAATTCTATGATTTGTATAATTTAATTGGTTTCCAATTGATTCCAGATGGTCTTCAAATAGGACTCCATGACAGAATTCCTCGGGACGAACATTTGATATCCAAGATGAGTCTGTTGGGATTTTGTCAGGATTCCCCTAGGAAACCTGGTGGTTTTCAAATAGGACTCCTTGGTACGAACATTCGATATCCAGGAAGACTCTATAGGGATTCTATCAAGATTTTCTACAGTCCCGAATGGGAATTTTGTACACTCACCGAAGAGTCTTTGTATTACTGATACTGCAGGTAGTAGATTTAGTTTGAAAGCAATATTAAATTATTACATCCTTTAAAACGAATTTTAACAGAACTCGGTATAATATACATATTACAATACTATTATTGTCAATAAAAAAGTTTTATTTTATGATATCAGAGTATATCTATCATCATATATTATTTTAGTAATATATAGTAACAGTGGTATTTTTATTTTATATTTTTATAAAATTTCCAGTTATAAAAGATAAGCTTCCTTTACGTTTAAGGAAACTAGTAAGAATATCAAAAAATACCCTCTGAAAAGTACCATCTAGATCGAATATGCTATCAAATGAACAAAAACTTGACTTCTGCCCAAAAATTTGTTTCCAGAGAATTAAAAAATAAAAACATAAACATCGCTGAAAAATTAATAGATTCGTCCCTCCGCTCAAAATCTAAAGTATAAATAGAAAAATTAAGTATAGGTATAATCTACACAAATTGATGTATAATAATATGTATTATTGTATATTAGAAAAACAGTAGTTTATTTTAATTTTATAGTTTCGACGACAAATTTTAAAGACGAATCATTATAAAACCGACACCGAGTCGTTTTCGTCCTTGCGTACCTTGAATTTGATAATTAAAACAGTAAGTATTATTACATTATTATTATATCTATAAGTATATAACTATTGAAACACAATCAATAATATAGAACTATAATAGGTCATGCGATAAGGTCGGTCGATTGTGATGCAACAGGACTATTTACATATTTAAACACATTTTTCGCTTTAATTGAAACTATGCGATTATTTTAATATGGCAATTACTCAATGCAGCATCTAATGGATAAGGAATTGAGTAAATTTGTATAGCATATTTTATTTATGCACATAGTCGATAGTTATTTTATAATAATCAATAGAAGCGCGCAAATTCATCAACATTTTTAAAACTATTAACTGTATAAAACACTAACGTAAGTAGTAAGCACATTGTATGGAGTAGGTAAACCATTCATATATTCACACAAGATAAATATACATGGAATTTTATATTTTCCAATATTTCGATTATTTTAATCATTTAAAGATTGTCTTGTGGTGATAAAATTTTTATTTTAAATGGAAATTCCTTTTTTCTCGGTAAACTGTTATATAGATAATTTTCGGCAAAATCTGGATGTATCAAAATTAACATTTAAAGGAATAGTTTCTTAGTTATTCTAATTCGTATACTAAAGATAATATTATATTGATTTAAAGTTATAATTTTTGAATTCGTAAAAATTATTTGAGTACAAGAACTTAACTAAATATTATTGATTGACATATTATATAATTATAGTACCTAGTTATTTTAGTACCTACTATAATAATTTAAAGGAGACTATTCAAGTGTTAACCATAGTATATAAATTAAAAGAACTGAAAACTAATCGTTCGAATATTGATTTCAATACATTTAATTTTCAGAAAGATTATCTGAATAATAATTCATAACGAAAAAGAGGGGTTCTTATAAAAAAAAAAAATGTATCTCCACGGGATACTCTTTAAACGTGACATATATATCAAATTGTTGTATAATATAGTTTTTAAGTTTATATTAATATAGTTTTTAACATTCCAAAACATAAAATTAAAAATAAGCATAGTTAAAAGATAAAAATGGGATGAACACGCTTAGTGAATCGCACTATATACTCGGTTTCGAGTTTATCAAACACTGCAGTTCATAGACCCCAAGCAGTCTATATGGAATACGGGTAGGTTGGCGCAGCTTCGCCTGCAACTCGCCATCAGAGTATTTTAAATTAGACTTAGATGGTACGCAAATTTAATCATGTTTCTAATTTTTTTATATAATAAGATTTAACCGTAAGAATCTTTTTTAATTTATTTAACAAAAACTACAGAAAACAAATTGATCTAGAAGTTTTTTTCAATTCATTGTAATTTCAGCATGTACTCATTTTTTTCGGTTGTAACTCAAAAATAAAATGCAAAACTGCTAGAACACATTATTTTTGAAGAATTTATGGAGAAAGAAAATAGCAATAAGTTCAAGAAATATTATTAATTTGATCGAACATTAACTAGTAATAACATTTTCATGTAATCAATCCGAATATTTTAAAAGGCACATGGGTAGTACATGCATATACTTTTTAGAAGTATTCCAATTCGTATGTAAAATATAAATAACGTTCCAAACTTTAAAAATGGTTAGATTGTTGGTAAAGAAAGAGAATAATTCGTTATTAGTTAATCCGGTATGTAAAGATAGAGGTATAAACGTCGGTACGTGACAGTTGCACTGACACGAAGTGATCATCGTCCATTTTATTTATGATCGTGATCTCTTGATCGTGTTTATTCAAGACTTCAACTCATAAGTCATGGAAATATGTGTGTCCGTGGACTATAGTAAAATAATGTATTTATCAGTTTAACTGTGAGGTTAAAAGCAGTGAAATTAAACGATTTCTCTAAATGATTACTTATAATAAGTATGTAGGTAATTAATATTATGATAATTATTATAATACTATAATGTTAATATAACTCGTATCTCTTTGCTACTTTTGATGAGAAATAATCTTAATTTAATGTTTTTAACGGTTTTATTGTAATTTATTCAAATTATGAAAATAATTAAAATACCCGCAGTATACTTGTACTGAAATAATAAATATGAGCTCATTAACTAGTGTTATTAACCACTTGAGAAAATATAGGTACAAATTACATGTATTGATGATATTTATTCATATTTTATGTATACCTACATTTAACATGATATAATATATTGTATGATACTATAGATACTAGATAGGTATTTACCTATTATATATCTACTTAAATATTCCACGAGCAAATATATAGTGAAGAAAATATTAAATTAATTTTATCCCAAGTATCATACTCCAAAAGTTTTAAATAATACCAATAAACACAATTTTAGGGAAGCTATATACGAGTTTTTGAATAATTTCATCGTAAATTAAACACTAAACTGAAAATAATTGCGTTATTGATACCAATTAATACAAGAATACAAATATAACATTATAAATAATTGCAGAGTAGGAATTATTGCATGTACCTATAAATTGTTTTGAAAAATTAACAAGAAATCACGCATATATTTTATGAAATGTAGATTAATCATAATCGGTAAATCCAGTGAACCGGCTAAACCAGCTACTAGACCACAAAAATGTATACTATTACATATCTTATAACTTATAAGTTACAAGTTATATGTGTGCGTATTTCTATGCAGTTAAACTTCTGCGGGCAGTATAAAAATAAAAAATAAAATAATTACAGTGGTGCATGGTATTCGTTTCCACACATATACACAACATATCAATATATCATATCCTATCGTTTTTTTAACAATCATGTTGATATATTATTATTTATTACATATTTATATACCTATTCAGCCATAGCTATGTTTTTAATCTTAATGTTATATAAATATATCTATAGGTCTAATTTATTTACTAAGAATAATAGTATTTTATTTTATAATGTATATACCTATATATGTATATACCAGGGCTCGAATGCGTTTTCATAACGTTATAACTATAACGTTAAACGATTCAAAAAACAATTGAAATAGACGTAACAGAAATGATAAACGAAAAATTTAGAAAAACATAAAACAAAACATAACGATAAACGGAACGACTTTGATAATATTTAAATTATCATAACGTAAAACATCAAATATTTGTTAACGTTTAAATTCTTACAACGTTAAACACTAAAAAATCTGTAACGTTTAAAATGATTATAATGTTAAACACTAAAAACTATAACGTTTAAATTGTTACCTAAAAGCACCTAAAAAAATTTGGTTATATAATATAATGTACATATTATGCAATATGTTGCAGTTATAGTTGTAGTTATGCATAACTCCTTATAAATGACGCGTTTGTAAGGGCCTTAAATAGTTAAATTACTTATTATACTTAAAGTACATTGATTACTATCGTAGCCTAATGGAATTATATGGTATACACAAGAATGTTCGGGTATCGCGTTCGATAATATCATGATGACCATACGATTTTTTTGCACTTATTTTTTATTAATTTTAAATTTTCAAAATTGAATTACTTATCTGATATAGTTACTCGAAGCATTGGAGAATATATTCGATTTACAGGTCATTAAATGCGGTAAATAATAATAAAAATGTGTGAAAAACGTAATAGAAACGATAAACAAAAAATATAGAAAAACATAAAACAAAACAACGATAAACGAAAAATTTAGAAAAACAAAACATAACGATAAACGGAAAGACTTTGATAACATTTAAATTATCATAACATAAATCATCAAATATTCATTAACGTTTAAATTGTAATAATGTTAAACACTAAAAAGTCTATAACGTTATAATTCATATAACGTAAAACGCTAAAAAATCTATAACGTTTCAATTGTCATAAACGTTAAACAAAATAATTTTTTTTGATTCGAGCCCTGCTATATACTAATATTTTTTGTAGGAAATCGTAAATTGTATATTGTACAATTTACAATACACCTACATATCTTATTGTTTATTATTTTCATTTTATTTAGATTTAAGTATTTACAAAATTTATATATAAGCATATAAAATTAATACTATTTTTTTATAAACGGACGACAATGAATTCGATAATTTTCATATTCCAAATGCTATAGACACACAGTAAAAATAATATTATCATCGGATCTATATAATTCGTACGATTATCAATTTATTAATTATACCATTGATAAAGATTGTATTGATGTATTGATCATCAATATATTAGATACAATATTTTAATGAAACAATACGTATTGTGCTGATATATACCCACGATATGTACCTAAAAGTATTATATATGTGTAATATAGAGTATAGTTATGTACTCCACACTAATCGTGTTATATCACAAAAATTTAACGACGTAACATGATTTAAACTTACAATATTAACCAATTTTTAGTACCTATTATTATTATAGTTATTGTACTTATATAGGTAGGTAATGTATGTAATAATATTATGTTTATATATGGCGCGTAAATATATATATATATACATTATTATTGAATTATTAAAACGTTTATAAATTATGTTTTTAAAATTATTATTCTCGTATTTAAAAGCGGTTTTACATTGTAAATAATATTATCCTATCCTTGAAGTCGAAGTATTATTAAATTACGCTTCAAAACGTATAGTTGAATATTACTATCTACGGTAATACAGATACCTATAAGTTATGTAATTCTTATAATATACTCCTTAAAAATTAATGCCAATATTAAAACTAAATAATTTGAATGCCTAATAATTATTAAATAGAAAATATTATAATATAATAATGAAATCCATTTATAAATTGTTGTACTTACGAATCTATGATATTTGTATGCCCTTTTTTCTATAACAATGTGTTTTTTTTTTAAGAAAACATTAAAAATATTATCATATCATAATAATTAATAATATAATATTATTTGGAAAAAAATTTAACAGACTCGTTTAGTTCGACAGTAGGTATTATAGGTTAGTTATTATTGGTAATTAAAAACATATTATATAATATAAGACCGATTAGGTATGCCGTGTCCTGTATTATCCTGAATCCCTAAAGGTTTATGTATTCAATATTGGCATATCACACCGATATTCGAAAAAATCGAAAACGGAAATTAAACTTTTTTGGACAAATTTAAACTTATGTTTAACTTATCTACATAAATAATATAAATGTTAATAACGGTAATATCCGGAAGCCAGCTAATCGGGAATCCGCAGGTTTTGGCTAATGATGAAATTTCGGACTTAAGCCATTCGTAATTTAAAAAATTTATAATGTTAAGCTTAGCCGCTGAAAAATAACATTTATAGCCAATGATGGAATGATGTTAATACGTTATCCAAACAAAAACTTTTTTTTCTATATACCTATCTAATAATGTATAACATTATACTATTTATAAATAATAATTTACTATAAATTAATAAAAGGTAAATTTTTTTAATTGCACATTTATTTTATAGTACAGTTTTAGGTTTTAGGTTTCTATATACATTTTAGACTCTGTATACCAATCCCTATTGTGTCGGCCTCGTCTTTACAATTCATTTCCATAGTTACTTAATGGAAAAACTTTTAATTGAACAATCGATTATTATTTCATAATCGATTTAAATCACATTTTATTTCATAACCTATAGAAACCTGGAAACCTAACATTCTCAAAGGGTGTTTTTTTTTTCAAATAACGAACATCAAAATAAACATAACATAACATCATATCTAATATAATATATTATATTATATTAAATATTGATTACTAATAAGAACATATACACATAAATAATACAAATTATACACATTAATTTTACAGTTAATTATTACTACATGTAGAACTATATTGTGACACCTTAAATTACACAACATCCTTGAACTTTTGCATTCGCATTTATTATTTATACAGCCACATTTACATGAATATTTTTTCAAATCCCTAGTCTCCTAATATTGATTGGTTTTAGATATATTATTTCCCTTAGGTATTTAGTTTCTAAAAAAAAAAATTTTAATTTATAAAATGTGTTGGACAAATTGGAAATTAATTTATAAGTTGTAACTAAAAATCTTCATTTACATTTTATAATTTGTACAATTATTGGTTATTACTTATTATCAATCGCTGTGATAACGAACAAAATGTTCCTCAAATTCCCTTTATCTCTATCAACTTTTAGTACGGAAACTAAAATAACTAAAGGAAACTTCATAATATAATATATATTAATTAATTTTTTACTACTTGTGGTAAATCTTAAAAATACATTAGCTGATTAAGATTGGCTAAATTGCAACACTTTAACATTAGCCAAAACTCGTGGATAATAAATATTAAAAATAGCCAGCCTCCGAAAAATGATTTGTAACATAATATTATGTATAGATACAATATACATATATAATAGCTCGTTATATCGCCTTGTATACTAAAAGTTACACCTTGTTATTTATAAATAATTATTAATTTCTGGTGTACAACCAGTTATTATCAGACATCTTATATAACTTTGAAATTATTGTTAAATGTAAATTTTTTAAACTATGTATATAATTACCTAGTTAATTATTCATGAATGAACTAAAAGTTTATTTTATCGATTATATGTATTTATTATTTTTTTTGAAGATCCAATCGTCTTTTGCAAAAATATTGTACAGAAATTAATTCGGTACAACGTTAAACGAAAACGATATGTTTTGTACATTGATAAAATTATTTCGATCCCTTATTCCTGCTTTTAACCGTTTATCTGCTGACCCTATAAATATCGATTACTAATACGAACATATCTGGTACAAACAAATAATACAAATTATACACATTGATGATTTTACACAGTTATATAATATAACAGCACGCGTTTATATACAATGGTGAATGAATATAACAATAATATTATAAGAATTGAATGTATATAACACATACATTTACATTCAATAATATAATTTTTTTTTATTATTATTATTATTATTTATTCGTAAAGCCGAGCTGTCAAAATAATTTGATAGCATGTTTATTATAAATAATTTCATGGACCCAGCGTGGAATAAACGTGGTAAATTTGTATTCGGGCTCAGGTATGAAAGGATTGCGGATGTACAAAAGATGAAAAACGAAATACGATTGGAGATCAACACATATACAACAACGGCAACAGCATCGGCTCTTATGACGTTGTCACGCGGACCGCACGGATTCATTCTTTGATCGGCCGTTGGACACGCGTAAGAGGGCTCTGTGATTGCATTCCATTCACCGCCGTGGCCGTCTGCAAACATATTACACGCCCGGTAAATACGTTTACGACCAATAAAGAGCGATTTCGAAAAAAAAAAAAACATTATTATATCTCTTGATGACATTGAGGTGTCCGCTTGGACGAGGCCGACTCAGTATATTCATCAATCTCCAAGTCTCGGGGCATTTGTTTTTTCGAACTTTATGGCCGACCATTAATCACGACCGAGTGTTCTTCCATCGAGCTCCGGAGATCAGGCACACGCTATAAACGCTACGGTTATATTATTTATTTATTCTTCTTTATTTGACTTTTCAATTTTCCCCCGCTACTTTATATTAAATTATTACCGCGAGATTCCTTTTATTTTTTCCCATTCCGTTCTCTTCTTTTTTTTTCTTCTACGTTCCCTGACGTAAATGCACGTACACACACATATGGTTGATTTAATGTGACTGGTATCTCTCTCTCTCTATATATATATATATATATATATTATATATAATAGTAATGCATTCGTATGCAATAAGTGTCTGTATGTGTGTGTTGTACGGGAGACGGAGACTAGGAAGAAGAAAGACAACGCGAAGGAGACGGAGGACAAGGATAAGAATAATAATAATAATAATAATAATAAGAAAAAGAATCGATAGACGACAGGGGAAAAGAAAAAACAACGGGTTTATAAGTGCACAGTAAAAAACTAAAACTCAGGTATGTCTATTAATATACTATATATAAAACAGAGAGAAAGAACCAGCAGCAGTACACACACATACACATACACACACATAATAAAAACCTCTTCACGCAATAAAACCTCGAGACTGCTGGCCGCCGTTTAATGCTCCTGCACCTCGGACAACTATCGTCTATATCGTATCATCGACTGCTCGGACATACCACAAACGGATTATAATCCGCAATAGGTTATTATACCTTTACATTACATGTAAAGTCCGAGCAAGAATGTAATGTCCGGGTGAAAAACCGGAGATGGTTTTTTTATTTCTTTACTTTAAAATATAAACATTTTAAAGAATTAATAATATACAATTTTTAACTAAGTATATTTTAAAATTTTAAACATACGCATATGCATAGAAATATTTTTACAGTTATGAGACTTATTTTATAACACTCCTACTTCAGTTACAATTTTAACATATTATATGAGAAAGAGCGTAATAACATATCTTTGTAAATGTCTAACGAAGAGTTTAAACTTAAAATCCAAAATTATGTTTAATGATTTATTTATTATTTATAATTGTATTAAATAGTTATATTACGTGTAGGTTATAATGCTGTTAATATATATATATATTATATTATAATATAATATTAATATAATAATCAAATTTTAAAAAAGTCATCCAAATACAGATGGTGGAAGTTGGCCCAACTTCGCTTTGGTGCTCGAATGAGATAGTGTTTCATTACATTCAAAAAACGATTCTGGGTAAAGTTTGGTATAATATAGTATACTATTGAAAAAAAAGATAATCGTGACAAATTTATTTATTATTTCCTCTACATGTATATAATATTTCCGTTATAAAAGGTAGTTTTAGTTTTCTAAACATTGTTTTAGAACATCTTATATTCCCTTTGTGTATTTATTTTATAATATTTTTAGATTATTGTTTAAAATACGTTTATAATAATTCAGGGCGCTGAAAAAGTGTGATTTTCTAACTTGTTTTAATACGCTTAAGGAAACTACTGAAAAAATTCAAATATGACCTCTTCAAAGTGACAACTAGAACCAATTTGCTATAAAAAAAAAGTTATTTACTCCAAAACTCTTACTCGACTCCATCTACTCGAAAAAATTTATACAGACATTGTGTGTGTGTGTGAGCTCGTGTGTGTATGTTTTTCTATATTTAAAATTCAAAATACGAATCACAAAATAAAGGAAAAGTATAATCTAAAAAAAACACCTTCCGTTTAACTAGAAAGTAGGCCAGAGTAATAAAAGATAAGTAGGGTCCAGTGTAGATTGAACACTTTTTTTTATTTCAATACATATAAATGACAAATGAATTCGTTTGCTACTGTTGTCCATCGGAATGTTTTCTTCGTCTATTTTTTCTAGTCGACAAAGGAATATTAATTAATTATAAATAAAACCAATATGGTAGACTGTCAAATTAAAAAAATCCCGGAATAATTTGATAAAATGTATAACTACTTTATTTCAAAGGTGAAGTATCTACACTCTACTTGCAAAGATTAAGTTTTCAAGTTATTAATATACCTTTCAATACGTACTAACTTCGTTCAAATATCGTATACAGCATAAATCGTTGTTTAAAAATACAATTGGTTTTCTTTATTATATTACTAACTTCTTATATAATAGATGTAATATAAGTGGTTTAAACCAGTTTTAAAATGGAAAATAATTTTAAAAATATACGTTATTAGTAGAAAATATTATATTTTGCAAAATTAATATTTGTGGAATGTTCATTTCCACGCTTATAATATGTACAAATATAAAAATTGTTCTTTTCAATTAATATCTTTAATCAATTATCCAAGAAATATCTTACATTTAAGACATGGTATATCACTAGCAAATCATTAAACATTATGTAACAACATTTTGCAAAATTTTAGAAATTATTCAAGTAATATACATTATAGATGTTTATATTTATTGATTTTTGTAATTCACTATAGATAACATAATAAAAAGTTGTCATGGCATTTTGTTAGATGAATTACAAACGAATTTATATTTAATCTATTTTCATGATTTCGAATAGTAATTTGTATCTACCATGGAGAATGCTCTAAATAATGAAGTTGAGCAAATTATTGAATTTGTCCTTTTTTTGGATTTTATCGAAAATTTAGTGAGTAATCGATCAATGTTAATCGTTAGATCAAACAGATAAATTAATAACATTACGTAATTTTGTTGAAGGAACCATCTCTAAATTTTCCACTGCGGTTTAATGTACATGCTGAATTTCATGATAACCAGTTGAATATAGGTACTATGATCATTAATGTGATGGACACTACCGGAAAAATCCATTTAAATATTCCTTTGAATTTTCCATTGGATGAAATTGTAGAATACAACAATTTTGCTTCTCATCCCATGCTAAGTATAAATTATATTATACCTATTAAAACTAAAAATTTATAAAACAACATATCACATTAAACCCGTAAATCGTTTACTTCATTACCATGCATTAAAGTTTATAACTTGTCAACTAAAAATTACAGAAATACACACTCCTCTATAAACTTATAAATATGATTTTTATATTAATTTATATTTTTACATACAACAACTGTATAAAATTCATAAAATATATAAGGAAAAAGGAATTAAAATAATTAAACAGTATTTGGTACCTAATAGCGTACGCAGAATTTTAGTTCGGTTAGGGTTTTCACTATAGGTTTATTATGGACCCATTGGGGGGGGCTTCGCCCTCCCACACCCCCTACTCTATAGCTGAACTATTAAAAAACACTAATATTAAAACACAAAATAATTCCTCCAAATTTCTGTTATTATATTTGACTAACTTTTGAGATCTCGTACTTAATTCGATAATTTAAAAAAAAATTTAGTAATAAATATTGTATTTAGTAATAAAATATATACTTACCATAAACTTAAATAATAAAATAACTAAATATTATGTTCCATATATAATAGTCCATGATTATCACTGATGTTTTTTTAATTGTACTAAAATTAGTTGTAAAAATTATTAATACCTACTAAAATTAAAAAAAAAATTTTGTGTAGGGGAAAGAAATTTTTTTGTTGAGAGGTTAAGACCCTAGAATCCTACCCCTGCTTACGCCACTGTTGGTATCTAATAAATATAATCACCAATGTAAGTACTCAGTATGGTGATTTTATGGGGGTTGTCTAAGGGTACCTGACTCCTCCCTAGAACTTTATAAACATTATAAAAAGTGTGTTTAATTATTCCGCAAACACTTTTATAATTAAGTATGTATGTATACTGATAAACAACCCTCCCCCCACAACATAGAAGAATGTTTAAAAATCACCTCTGCGAGTACCTATTTATTTATTTTCAGATATATTCATAATATATTGCTTTGGATTAAGTTAGTAAATACAATTTTAAATAATACATTTATCTTACAATATATAAAATTATAAATATATTATGTATAACCGCCATAAGAACCTTAGATATAATAGAAACTTTACATGGGGAACGAGGAACTATTGAAGTATTCTGTTTGTTATAATTTATTCATTGTATATACCATATATATATCTCGTATATATATAAATATATTATGAGGTGATTGTTTAACTGGTAGTTAATGAAAATACAACTAATATCATATATTAGGGGTGTCCACTGTCCAACCCGTGCCCTGTGATAGGTTTTAATGCGGCCCTCGCGTAAATTTCAAAACCATCAATAAATTATATATATTATGAGAATAAAAAAAATATTAAAATTTTGTCTGGCGTAAATAGTTGAAGGTCTATAATACAGACAAATTCCGGCGTATTATATTATGAGCTTTTTTTATTATTTGTCAAAAAATGTATATGGTCCACGATAATTCCTACTCGCTTAATGTGGCCCAGTCTTCCCAAAAGTTTGGACACCCCTGTCGTATATAATGTAATGATTTTTTTTCCTAAAACCGTAACAGAAAATGTGTTTTTACTTATCAAAAAAGTCGAAAATTCTCATGAGTTACTTTACTAATTTACTAATAAATTGTATTTATTTTTTTAACTAGCTAATTGCTTTTTTCAGTTTATTTTCAATCGTTAAATAAAATTGAACAAAACTCTGAAGAACCAATAGACTACAATAATGGCATTAAACAAACATGGGTCTGCGTTGTGGACTTATTGCCATTAGTATATGGTAATGAATCATGTAAATAAATGACCCTGCATATAGGCGGAAAGGTCCATCAAATACTCAGGATATTGTATATTTTACTAGTTTAAGTATTGTCATCATATTATGTCCCCACAACCATAGATTAATACAATATACAAATATAAAATATTACATCTATACTATATTAAATTCATCCGTAATAATTAATAAATAATAAAATGTATTTAGTAATAGGTAGGTACTGTCATATATTATTGTATTAAATAATAATTGATAATTAATTTATAATCGATATTCAATTGTATAGATCACGGACATACAATACCCCTCCATTATATTAAATAATATACAATATTTACCATCTATATATGTAGGTATTTGTTGTGACTTTCTTGTGACACATAAATGAGCTATAAATTATAGATATAAAATTCCTAAGCCCCCACACAAGTTTTCTCAGTGAGGCCCAGTATTCATAGTATATGTAATTACATAAAATAAATAAATAAATATGTCTATATAAATAAGTAATATAATAGACGTATAAAATTGTCTATTTATTAATAAAATATATATATATATACTCGTATAGGAGCTATATTGAAATAGAAAAATTATCCAAAATCAATAATACCTATAAAATATTATGTACTTACAATAGGTATACCTATTTTCAATTAAGTTAAACAATTTTCAAAAATCTGTAAAACGGTTTTCATTGAAATTTATTTGAATGCTAGGTCAATTTATTTACATTTTATAAGCCTTACATAATTATTTAGTGAATCAGTGTTTCTGCAAAGTAATGTTACAAAAAAATAAATATAAAATACATATGACAAGAATGTCAAGCATCGTCTAGGTTTATATATGTATTTTATATATAATATACATATTATAAGAATATAATTTAAATCATTGTATTAATTAATACAATTAATTAATCTGTGAATCTTAATTACATTACAAAAAAGTAAAGAAAATTAGAAATGTCCAAATTTCAGTGTTTCATCTCTTAAAAAGATCTGTCTGTTTGAATGAATGGTGTACAATATTCGGGGATTGTGTTTTTTTTAAACAGACAATTCAGATACAGCTAATTATATTATCACCATAATGCAGAATATTGGCTCTATATATATGGGTATTTAATATTTACGGATTTTAAGAGTATCTATACGAATTACGAGTAATACATATATAAATTATATATAATTTAATTTAAAAATGTATTTTTTTCAATCTAAATTGCGAAAAATTCAACATAAATACTTCGTAGACATTCGATTGGGCACCGATATCAAGTCGCGAGTAGCAAACACAATACAAATATACAGAGAATTCATAGTATCCAAACTCCTTTCTCAGTTATGTTTTACGATTATTTTAATACATATTTTTTAAAATACAAATCATTACTCTATAATGCATACATTTTAGTTTTCATTTTTTTATTTTATAAATAACAAAGCGCACGTAAAAAAATCTGATTATTTATAAATAGTTTGTAGATAATAGGTAAATTAAAAAATATGAATTTCCCCTATAACATTTTTGCTACGAGCCTGCAAACATTATGTATATTATTATAATATAATATAAGGAGCTATTTTACACAGTATATCAGCGTGTAGAAGGGAGAGAAGTCTACCATGTGCTGATATTATTTGCTTTTGAAAAGGGACGGGAGGGGGGGTCAGAACTATGCTGACTCTAATACATTTTCAGTCGATATTTTACAAAGGGCGTCCAAGACCCTCGAGTGACTATAAAAACAAAAATCAAAAAAAATACGATTTTTGTGGGGGGGGGGGGGCTAATTGTCCGACTTATGGTTATGTGATTAAGGAGTGGATCTACCGTCAACTGACAAATTCGTGACATCTAAAAAGCCCGACAATATTTTGTCCGAATGTCCCCCTAGGCCCTAACAATAATAATGTATAACAATCATAGATAATAAAGATATGGATGAGCCATGCCTATACCTAATACATGAAGTGTTGTGAATCCAAAGAGAACGCTAGTTACCACAGTGGTTACTTATGGTTTTAATTGAATGGTTACTTGGCAGTTGATAAATGATAATTTCTTCTATAAGTTATCTATGATAATACTTTAAGGGTAACTGATAAGAATTGTTGTTGACGTGATTACTGGCTACAACATATAACCACTGTTCAGCTATACCATACAGTAACCATATTGGTAACAAGCTCTCTCTTCGAGCACATATTTTGAATACAATAGCATGGCCCATCCATATCTTTAATATCTATGATAACAATATTATCACAGATAACATATATATACACATAGATACGAGTACGGGTGGTGCGAGTACCCTGCAGCACAGAGTGGGCGGACAATACCCGTTGAAAGCGGTCGGAGAGCTCAATCGGAATTTGCTGTCGGATACGGTGGCGCGACTGAACGCGACCGTATCGTGTCCGGAGAAAATTTCGTCGTTTCGCACGTCACCGCCACCCGACAACGTGCTAAACGTCACCATGCACGGGCTGTACAATCCACCGTTGTGGGACTATCCGGAACAACACGCGGCCACCACATGTTCGGCCATGTTTGACTACGTGCCCGAGGCGATCGACTCGGTATAATAATCATAATAATATTTGGCACGCGCGATCGTACTCTTTATAATATACGCATTCGCATTAACTATATAATATATATATATTATCGTATTTATTATGATATTCCTCTTTTTATACGTTTAGTTTTTTTTAAAAAACAATTTACGACCGAGAGACCATTGCTCTTGTTTCATGTATATTCACGGACATAATAAAATGGGTACTATATATACGTGTATATATAGTATATATTATATATATATATACTATATACATATATATACACACATAAACACGGACATAAATACATAAATATATATTTATATTATGTATGTGTACAGCGGGCCCCGATAATACGATGTGTATGTGATGATGTCGGTCATAAATATTATATATTCGGTCGGAATTTTTTTTTTTTTTTTTTTTTTAGTAGATATTATTATTATTATTAGGTAAGTATATATGAGTATGTATATATATATATATTTTTTTTTTTTTCGAAAACTGTCTCGCGCTATAAATTTTGCCGAAAAACAAATACGCCCGTCGTAAAACATACCGACAACGGCAACGGCTCAGCGTGAGTCCGGTTGCCGATTTTTTTTTTTTACTTTTATCTTTTTACTTCTCAAAAACGATCGTCCACACGCCGACGCCGATATTCCACACCGGACACGTTCATTATATGTACCCGTATGGATTTCTAATATTATATTCACAAATCGTACCTGCCGATTAGACGTACCCGACGACGACTAAAAATTAAAAACCACCACGCAGAAAAATATCAACAATATATTACAAATATTTTAGCGCGAAAAAAACCATAGGAAAAAAATTTCGTTAAAATTTTTTTTTATAAAACGCTATTCGACTAATAAAAAGACTGCAAAACCAATAAATTCTCACCCGACCTGATTCCTCAGTAACTAGAAAGTTAATCATCAACCTGTATATAATTACATGCAATTATAATATTATATATATATAATATATGTTATATGGTAATTAATACATATATATAAAACTAATTATTATCTTGACCATCATAATGTAGTAATTATTAACTAATTTTAAATAAAATTAAGATAAACATTAAGTAATAGTTATAAGTATATAGATAGTACTATCATTATTTATTATGTTATTATGTCTACGTCATGTAAATATAACATTTTCTAATTATTCAACTCTATATTTAACTACATTCTACAATTCATCATTATAATTTATAATGTACATTCTATATACATAAGCATAATATAATATTATACTATATAATATAATAAGTTTAAGATATGTATACATACAAAGTACATATTATAGATATGCATTTAATTAATAAACTCTATTTTTGGAATATTGCATATTATAAATATAACCTATTCCTATATAGTATATAATATATATAAACAAACCGATTTTATCCCTTATAAAAAAAAAACTATTTATTAGCTATTTCTTAAGGGGCTAAATCATGCAATTTATATACACAGTTCTGAATTAAAATCCACCGTACATAAGCTGCTAAGCAATTAATGTTACTATTAATTCCATAATATTTTTATTCGTAGATTAGTAACTATACAAAGGCGTATTTAGAAATTTTCAAAAAGGGGTAGATGAGATAGTTTTCCAATACCTTCAAGGGGCGTCATAATATTGTAAAGGTCATTTAATCAAAATCTATTGCAAAATATACCATCTTCACTTTCTAGAATTATGTAAGTATATAAATATCCAATAAACATGCCTTTATTTATTATAAAATTCTTGAAAAAAAATATATTATAAAGTACATTATTATATTATAAAATCTAGTTTGAAAAAATATCCACGGAAAAACTATCCACTTCAAAAATAAGGTAGGAAAAACTATCGGCATATGAAGGAAAATATAACCGGTCAATCCTTTTTTTTTTTTTTGATCTTATGTATTTGTAGGTTGTACAAAACAGATATAATCTTATACATTTTTGTAAATAAATCGAAAATTAGTTATTCAATCAAATTAGTTTTTGTACAATCGTTTTTTAAAACGTTAAAATACCTAGACTTAAAACAAAAACCCCTTATTGGAATGGTAAAGTGCATTAATTGTTCCGATTATTTTTGTTATTCCAATTCTATATAAATATAAGTATGATTATTAAATAAAAATATGTGGGTGCCCAGAAGAAGGGAGTAAGACGGAATATTTGACCACCTGGTGTTTTTGAAACATTTATAGTTACCTAAATAGCTATAATAATGTGATATATAAAAAAATTATGTTGACTATATTCCTATGCACGCGGATATTTTTTCCTATAGTTTATATCAATGATGAACAAACTTTACAAATATGTATTGAACGAATATTACGATTTACGAATGAAAACCATATGCACTGAATAACGAATTTGTAGGTTATGGGTATTACCCAAGTTTTCAAATATTAATATTATATTCACATATTACAATAGTTGATAAAAGATAATTATTTAGATTTAAAAAAGCACGAAACACAATATAATATTTTTTTTCAACATACTAGCATTTTTACAGAAACGATAACAATAAATTCAGGACCGTCATCCCGTTGGCGTGTGGAGAGAATCCCCCTGGAAAATATTCGACAAAATGAAATTCAGTTGACAAAAACAGAAAGTTGATAACCATATTTTTTACCTTTTGAAGGATTCGAAATTAGGTCGGAAAAATCAGAAAAAGGTTACCTAATGACTTTTTTTTGCTTATTTACATTTCAAAGATTTATTTCGTCGGTATTTCCTCCCCCCCCCTCATTAAATATATAGGAGTTAGGACGATCCTGAATAAATTGTTATTAATTATCATTAAATAATTATCATTAACAAATATAATAATCATATTTGTTTGTTTATTGTTATGTTCATTATTTACGTTCCTCGCCGTTCACTGATTTTATATAATGTAATATAATTGTTATCATAGAAATTACAGAATGAATTAGTAAAAAAAAACATAAATGGTAGCTCCTTTGTTACCATGTAGTTCAAAGTTCATCGAGCTGGTCTAATTGAAAATATTCTAATTTATAATATGATAATAATATAATAATACAACAAACGGCAAAAAAACAGCCGTAATTATAATTTTTTATTTCATGTGGGGGTTAACCGGGTTTACCCCATAATTACTAATAGTTATAAACATAAGAGTTTCCCCTCCCCTCCCATAAATACGCCACTGTGACTATGTTTTATACACTTTCCAATGAGAAAATAAACAGCAAATAAATGAAAACGTCACAAAGGCCATTAAAAGTTCTGTCGTAAAATTGTATAGAATTCACTCCCTGAGTTACTTACTCGAAATAATAGGATAATATTTTCAATTGAAATATGTAAATATTCTTCAGAACAAATAAAAACCTAAATTTTGAATTTATTAATAAGCCATTTTGAGTTAAACTTTGTCAAAATTAAGAAATTAATTATTGAATTATTTAATTAAAAACAAATTTTAATCATGCTTTTAATTGCACTATAAAATGTTCTTATTTTTCTATAAAAAAAAATATTCAATTGTATCAAGTAAATACTTCAGAAATTGAATTATACGAAATCATTTTGTTCGACAGAATTCATAATGGACTTTAGACGTAATAACTAAATTCGCGTGCATTTTCTCGCTGAAAAGAATATAGAACTTTGTCATAGTCTACAAATATATGAAAATAGTTATTAGTAAAAACTTAAATTTCTTAGAAGCCCTTGTACAAAACATTTAATTAGTTTACAATTGAGTATATATAAATCTAACCCAATATAGTCTCTTATAATAAATAGCCACTGCCTCAGTTCCTCTTAAAGTTTTGAATTATAAAATAAATATTAAAAAGTCATTCGAATACAGATTGAGGAAGTTTGTCCCTTCGGTCCTCGGATAGAGTAATGTGATAGAGATAGAGTATTATTATTTTAAATTTGAAAGAATAAAAATAAATCATGGTATTTAAACGACAAATTTGTATAAAGTTCGGATAGTATAATATAATTTTTTGACAACTTTTATTTTATTATTTCCCTTACATTTATAGATACTTGTTTGTTATCGACCTTCCACTATTTCACTATTTACTCACGTGGTGTTTCACAGCAATTTTAGAGTTATTTTCTAATTAAACTGTCCAAGTTCTATTTTACAAAACTCAATATATAAATATTATATAATTGTTTAATTCAAAAATATCCTTCGAATTGCTGTGAAATGCCGCGAAGAGTAAATAGTGGCAGGGCGATAATAAACAAGTAGCCAAGTAGGTTACCATTTATAAAATACTTTCATTAAAACAGTAATTTTTCTTTGCATTTAAGAATACTTATGCTGGACTCCACCTACTCGAAAAAAAGTGTATACAGACAAAAAAAAAAATACATTATAACCAATACAAATAAAGGATAATAATAATGAAAATAATTCGTTGTTAACATAATTAAATTTATGATACATATTTAATAAAATGAAAAATAAATTATCATTATAAAACCTATATAACTGATACGAATCATAATATTGACTTTTTTAAATCAATTAACTTGCGGATAAAATTGTATTTACATTGTAACATTACAATGATTAATAATATAATTAAAAAATCCCAGTACCAATCAAAAATATTATTAAGACCATATACACGATATTCTATTGAAAGTTTACTTCTATTTTAAAACTATGATAAATATACCTACGTTGAAATAAAATAACGATGAAGAACCAATTTTGGAAATTTATATCAATTGCACGTTATACATAATATTCGATTACAACTAGAAGCAGTCATTTGCGCATTGCGGCGACCGATGGGCGTGGCATGTAGTGGGCCGGCAGAGGTATGTACTTCCTCTTTGTGTGTATGCGCAATACGCATGGCATGCATGAGCAGTACAAAAGCCGTCTCCTTGTACATGCGCGAGGTGACGGATCAGGTTTACGACACTGTTCCAAAATTTTTTGTTCTCGGCGACAGTGGCTTGAGGACCTTGAACGCTGGGAGGCTAACATTTTATATTATTTCCAATCATATGTTCAGAGATAGAACGGCTACTCTGTGGCAATGTCCGATAAGAATCAAAAAACTCAATTTAAGATAACATGCAGTCACTGTAGTCTTTTTGCGTAGGCGAAAACATAAAATATCTATGATAGATATTTTTTAACATAGTCAGACATAGTCAGATCCCAATAATTGTTTCTAATATCCAGAACGGACCCCACGACAAATCCCAGTGTCGATGCTGTTATGTTCTGTGGATGGATGATGGTGAACCGTGATAAATTTACCACATTAGCAATTATATTACGAATAATAGTTCAAACGGCGTATTTCCATGCGGAAATAACAATTTAAAAGTAATTTTCAATGAATTTATGATGTCGGTGGCCGGTAATTATTATAAGGTCACCGCCAAATGTTTTTTAATGAACTTGTAACATAAATCACTCATTGGTAAAATATACTGAAACCAACATAATATCTACGAGAAAAACAGACTCTGAGCTGATTTTTTAAAAGATCTCATAAACAGTTGTATAACACTCATTGACAGTAGTTGTGATTATAAATTAATATTGATAGTGTGGCAAATAAAATTTATAACACATTACCCCAGTTACCAAAATCAGGTTAACACAATAATAACCAATAATAATAATAACCTGCAAGCACATACCTTATTCAAATTAGTCTAGGCTCACAAATTGTATAGTATATACATATATACAGTGTTTATGAAACATTCATTTTAAAATATAATGCATTCACATTCATAATTAATTTTTTTCAAAAAGAATGCACTCACATTCACATTCATTAAAAAAATGAATGCCATCAAAAATGCATTCATTGCATTCAAAAAATAAATAAATATATTTTAAGTCAAAATTTTGCAAAATAACATAAGAAACGTGTTGAAATTTTTATGCTGATCTTAATAGAAGTTTAAACTCCTTATTTTAACCTTTAGGTCCACAGTTGTCATTTTGAGTAATGGAAAATTGTGCATTATTATCAGTTATAAACAAAGATGGTATGTATGGGTATAGGGTATAACATCATATTAAACAACAGCAACAACAATAATATTAATACCTATACCGCGAACACTATATAATATTATAATCATAGAAAAGGGATTATATTATAATAAATTATAATCATGAACGTCACTTAGTTCGTAGCAGTGGTGCGACACGATCATGGCTTTAGATATCTAAAGCCGTGGACACGATGGTCAAAACGCGTATCTAGTAACGGGGGATCTAGCTAAGTGAACGTCTCCCAGCAATTTGTCTGAAAAGAATCACGTGTGTTGCGATTTATCAGAACAAACGTACACAAAAAAACGCGGAATTCAAATTCGTTGTTAAACATTCATATTTTGTGAATTGTGATACCTACTCCACGCTATAGTAGGTATGTAAAATATATTGCGCGCAATATATTCCATTTAATTCTCATTTTACACCAAAATATGAGACATTATGTCAAAAAAAACTTTTACAAAAAAAAAAAATTGTGACATTCACATTCGTTAGTAAATTGAATGCATTCGCATTGATAATTCACGAAAAAGGAATGCATTCGTTCCAAACACTGCATATATATATATATATATATATATATTAACATATTATATACAAATTATTAGTATATATCACCGTATTGCCAAGTTTTCGCTATGAGTTATCAGATAGCGTATATAGTTGATCACGTAATGTTGTTAGGTACACGTTAATATTATTATTATGATTATTATTTATATTCATATAATATTTATACAGGATATCCATAACACCGTATTTGCGCACGGTACGTACACGGACATAACGAGGGACGTAAACGACCTGCGATGGTATAGCTTGGATAACAAGCCGGCAACCGTATCCGCCACGGGTCAGAGGTGCGTAATCATAATATCATAATATTCCCACGAATTCACGTGTATGTGGCCATACTTGAAGCCGATCTGCGGTAGGTAAAAAAAAAAAAAAAAAAAAAAAAAAAAAAAACGAAAAACGAAAAAAAAAACCCGATGGTATTGGTCTTCTCGTCCACTTAAAACAGACACAATATATTATATATATTGTACGCAAAGACAATAGCGAGGAGTTTATTCAAAACAGTATAATATATGTAGGTACCTATCCTACGTATGTATGTATGTATGTAAACGCTCCATTTAGTGCTGCCGTCATTTCGACATCTCGTGATTGTTTCGTGTAAAATCCCATAGACAATTTCGATCTAAAAACGTTCCCAGAGATCAATACAGGTGGTCCGAAATAAATACCGGCTGAAGAGCACCGTCGTGGTCGTGCTGCAGCGCCTGCAGTGGCGCGCACCCATAATGGGGAGAAAGAATGCGAGGTTATTTCCTCCCTAACCGTATTTTTTAACGCCACACATTATGCATAAATAAATCGAAAATCGATAAAAAATTAAATATGTTGCAGACATATAGTATATTATGCTCGGTGATAGTACGAAATAATAATAATAATAATAATATTATATGTTCTTCACATACCGTACCTAAAATATAATAATTATTTTCATAATTCGTAACTCCCCCCCCCCCCACTCATTATGGATGCACCACTGTGTTATAGCACGGGTGTGTTAAAACGCATGTTTTCTATGTAATGAACAGGCTCGAAGATTTCGACGGTGTCGTGATAAATTCAGCGAACATTTTTGAACCAAAAGACTTGTTGTCCAAAGGATCCAGATTCGAATGGAATCAATGGCGACGATTCCTCATAAACGAAAAATCTTCGAAAATATTTCAAGACTTCATTTTCAAGTATATATAATCGGTATACATATATAATATAACGTGCAATACGTTGGTGTAACCGACCATACATCTTTAAGTATATAAAGTGTGTGCCAATTTGAATATATCACAGTTGAACAACTTGAGATTTAAATTCCGTTTATTGGGATAGCTACAAGAAAAAAATGAACAAAATTCCAACCCTCACAGTGCGCAATACTCTTATTTCCTAAAAACTCATAAATGCGTCTTTTTCGAGATTTATTTTATGTTCCTAAATTGAAAACTGACATAGTTTAAACGACAAATTGACTCGAAAAATATATCCTACCCAGAGTTGATATCACAAATATGTAGAATGAGTAAAAGTTTTTTCTAAAACAATTGTAACCTACAAAGGGTAACAAAAAATTTAGTTTCAAATTTGAAGATTGAATTTATTTTTTGTCATTTTGATTATCAACTTAAAAAATTATGGTCTTTAAGCCAAAATTAGCCGCCTTGCACTTTACAGCCAATTCAAAATTACAAATAATTGACTTGAATATATTCTATTAAAATTTAAAGTCTGTAGATCATTTTTTCCGAAATACGAGTACATCATATGCCAAAAACATTGTAAGAAAACTTTAAATAGCTAAAAAAAAAATTGTAACTGCCAATTTTTTTGACGTTTTGAATATATAGTTAAAGTACAACGTTGTATTACATTTTTTTGGTCTTAAACCCTAAATTACCACTTTAAGGAATAACCTTAAAATCCAAAACTACTATAAATAGCATAAAATTGCAAACAAAGCTATTACATAATACGTGTACATTTGAAAATTTAAGCACCTCATATGTTTTGTGTTTTTAGACCAATGTATGAAGTGGAAGATTAACTTACTGATGTCAAATAACTGTTTTGAATATATGTATACATTTATATGCCCTTCTTAAAGATTATATAGGGAAAATATTTATTTTTTTTTTAAATTGAATTAACCTTGAAATAAAGTTGTATTTTGAAAAAAAAAATTTTTAAAAACAAGATAATATTTTTATATATATTTTTCCAACATAACCTAGCTAGTAAAGTGGTTAATGAATACAAATCTTTTGATAAAACTGAATTAGGAATACTAAAAGTACTAGTAAAAATCTTTCTCTTTCAGCAGTTTCGAAACAGCTTAGGGGGAAAATTTGGGAAACATTTAAAGATCATTTAGAATTTCTGTAAATTTAGATTGGTTACGGCTCATACATACTAACGTTTTTCTACGTTTGACATAAAATCTGACATAGGTACCTAAAAAATTGCCTATAGGTATTGGAAATTATCTCAGCCTTAATAATCGTAATTTTTGGAACTACAAAGAAATAACAATATTTATAAAATTATAACATAATTATTTGAATTTAATATACCTCAAGCTAAACGAAATATTTGATAATGACGACTGAGAAAATATTGATATCTAATTTTAAATTGTTTTAATGTGAACATCATGTCGATAGACTCTTAAATAAAAAAAATAGTATAGAATATTAATGGCCAGTGAAGGCTTTAGGGAGGCCCAGGGGGCCATACCCCCTCCCCCCCTCCCGAAGTCTTGATTTTTTTTTGTATAATATACGTAATAAGCAAAAAAAAAAGGTCATCAACTCAATTTTGTCCCCACCCCTAAAATTAAATGCTAGAGCCGTTAATGTTAATAATATCTATCAAAACTTAGTAGTATTCCCATTAAATCAAAAACAATTTATTCAATATTAAACATTGAAGTACACCATGTACGCGTATGGTGCCGTTTATAGTATACGAGTACATAGAAGAAGTTTATTTGTTAATAATGTTTTTTTATATAATTTTTAGGCATAGTTATTTTCCTGTTACATTTACTTTTAGTAGAAATCCCATGATAACTAGTAACGCTACATATTCGTCTACTACACAGAAAACTTCCTTGTCGAATTTGGATAACTCCGCCATGATCAACAATAAAGTGGTTTATATTGCCTTTTTGGACTTGTCGATGTTATTACAGCCTAATTGTGAGTGGTCTTGTTTTTAATATTATATCATCTTATTCGGTCGTTGACCAATAATTTTAGGCACTTCGGTGAGATGTTTAGCCATCGTTCATATGATTGATGCAGAAATGATGAAATACAATACACAGACGTTGACCAATTTTGATCTTAATGAACCACCCCAATTAAAATTTTTCGAAGATGGACATTTGGAAGAGGTTTTAATTATATACTACAATATAATATTATATTCATTATGTTTGTATATATTAGAGCTTTATTACCCGTTTAATATACCCGACATACTTGGCATGTGTTTTGATACTTGGTACTTGGCAAGCCAAATAAAAATCTTTACGGATACTCGGCTTATAAATTAACCTAAAAAATTATATAATCTCCTTGATTTTTCTCAGAATTTAAAAAACGGAAACCTATTCCGAAAATAGTTGAGCAGTTTAAATCACCAATTGATAAATTATACCTACTTCTTTCTTGGTGTTTAGAAGTTATTACTTAAGTCTTAAATAATTATTATAGTTACAAAAATTACAATTTACTTCTTAGTTTTTATTATTTTAATTAGAAATACCTGGCTAATATCAAGTACCCGGGCCAGTAAAAATACCCGACCAAGTACCCGGCAGAGTACTTGATACCCGGTACAGTTAATCAAAAATTACCCGGTATCTGTTACCCGATAAAATGTGCTACCCGCGACAGCTCTAATATATATATACATATACTATACCTATATTATATATTATATACTTAATAATAAAATCAGCTGGTTCAGAAAAGTTTACAATGGCTGTGTACTTCAAATCTAACAAATCTTTGTCGTGGTTAATTAATTTTATTTTAGTTATACTGGATTTCATAAGGGTTCGTTAAATATTTAATAAATGACCAGTATTTTAGTGTATCTGTCAACAGACAGAAATACTTATTGGAATATAATTATCAATATAATTTTGTAAATGTTTTAATTTCTCGTCAGTGAGAATAATTACAATACAAATTAAATACAATCAAAATGAAAATACGAGTGTTTTATACGTGAATTGATCGATTTAAGGTTGATAAATCATTTTTGTTTAGTCGTCACTAATACCATCTAATAATGGGTCCACCGACTGGAAATTGCCATTTGCCGTTGTCGACATATCAGTAACTACTTCATTTCACGAACAGAATTTAAAATACATAACAACAAGGTGATTACGTAAGACGTTACATTAAGGTCAATCGATTTATTAATATATTGGGATTTGTATGAATATATTTTGTTATAATAATAATATGTGTAATAGTCTGTTGAAATTGCCAATTGCGCCTGAAAACGTAAAGCCCGTGAAATGTACCCAGTCGGCATCGAATGTGTACCAAAAAGGATTAAAAAATACAATAGAAACATTGATCAAATACGTACGTACCACACACATCACGGCAATATATTATTAAACCGTATGGGTACAACAATATAAAAATACAGTATATATTTCATATTGCCAATACTAAGTTGTTACTTTATGTTAGCCGGGGATTGAGTGTCCAGGCGGCGTCGAACGCTTCGCGGATAAACTTAAAATCACCGGTGCTTACGACCTAATGCAGTCGTCGTTGTGCGGCGAAATCCAACTGTACATAAAAAACCACTACCGAGGCCCGTCCATCGGTGAAACGGTTCAGGTGAGTAATAATACTCGAGTATAGCAGTAGGATACAAATCACCTGTGAATAAATATTCGTCCAGAATAATTATCGTAATGTCGTCTATAATAATAATAATAATAATAATAATAATAAATTTCTCGTTTTACATTTTATAATATACCACTATTGCTCCGACACGGGATATTGTGCATAATATATATTATTATAACCG
Source organism: Pemphigus obesinymphae (assembly GCA_025469235.1). NCBI lineage: Eukaryota > Metazoa > Arthropoda > Insecta > Hemiptera > Aphididae > Pemphigus > Pemphigus obesinymphae. The sequence goes on along the minus strand of JAIPRL010000817.1, from coordinate 50,684 downwards.
TGGAAACCTGTTGCAGAGCTTCGTAAACCGTATTTTCGTGGACCTGGTGGACGAAACGAAGAAAACGGTGGAGTCGTACGAGTTTCCGCATTCCGGTCACGTCGAGAACGTAAAATCGCGGACAGTCTTCTTTGCCCGCGAAGCGGACGAGCTAGAACAAACGAAACGCGCCAAAACATACCTTGATGTAAGATCATTATAGATTTAAAAAAAAATAATAATAATAATAATAATAATAAAAAATCACGATAATGACGCGTTTTACCGTCCGTCCGTTTCAGTTAATTTCTACGGCTGACGCGAGGTGTAACCCGAACTACTGGTTATTATACGCTAGTTTTTGCTCAAGGCGACTAGATTTCGATACGGCTGTGGAGTGTGTCAAAGAAGTGTTACTAGTCGACAGTGGCAATCGAATCGGGCGAGTTTAATAGCGCTATAAACTAGTATAGTTACTGTCACTGTAAAAAAAAAAACACGTGCTCGTATATACGAACACGAATTAATAAAAAAAAAAAAAAAAAAAAAATGAAATCGACTGACAAAAATCTGGCACATCACTTTTATAATCATCACTTTCAAAAAAAAAAATAATAATAATAAATAAAAATACATATGCTTATTATATACTGTATATATCAGTAAAGACTGGATTTTCATGCATTTATAATTATTAGATATGCACTTATAAAGATAAAAATATGCAAAAAAAAAAAAGAAAGAAAAATACATATATAATATGTAATTATTTTTGTAATTAGTTTTAAATTGAGTACAAGTACCTATAACGTTAATGATAAAAAAACAAAGAAAAACACGAAAACAATGATATGTAAACTTTTACAACCAAATAAGGATGACACCCTAAGTATAATATACTAAACAATAAAATGTCTATACAATTAAGAAATTTAATTAAATATATATATTTTTTTAATTTTTAGCGTTTAAATAACATTTTATATCCATAATATGCAGAAAAATGCATTTCAATTAAGAATATGCAAAAATATGCATTATAAAATGTTGCTATTTTATCGTACAATAATTTATGAAAACTCAATGACTGCATTATATTTGATGTACAAAAATAGCATCAAGAATTTTTTTCAAAATCTGGTCTTTATAGGTATATCAGTAGATAATATTTGTATCGCATTAATGAAAAATATATATGTATATTGTATAGGTACTAGGGTATAGGTATGTATTTGTTCGTTTTATAAATCGAAAGACATTCGTGCGATTTCGTATCCTCGTAATTAATTTGAAAAACAGATCCTTTTTCCTTAATACATTTTTCACCTGTGTGAAATCCATAATAAATTCTATAGGGTTTATTTTAAATGACTAAATTCACTTTCTTGGACGCTTTGACATTTTCCTGAGTATTTAATTTACTTAATATTTTATATACCTACTGAACTGATGTCAATGGGTTATGCAAACCAAAAAACCCAAGAGTAGTTTTGATTTTGTACTTTTATACGTTTTTAGTGAAAGTTTCAAGCCCATAGACTTTCTATCGATTCTCTTTACATTTTGTCATTCATAGTTAGTTACTACTGTATGTATTAGGTTAAGCTTAAAAAAATGTCCGTTTATCCTTTTATAACAATTTTTTTCGTAAATGCAAAAATAACAAATAAAGTTGTCACTGGATACTACCATTGAATAATTAATATAACTAATCAATGATAGTACTAAAAAAAATTTCACATGTCATGGTAACGTCATTAATATTTCAATTTTTTCTTATAAACTGTAAACAAAAAAAATGGAAATTACAGTACATTACACCAAGCTCTTTTCACAACTTATATAATACGTTGTACATAATTTATTTATTTATTTATATTATTAAATCATTCATTGTACATAATAGTTACGAGTACATGTGATATCTATCTATGGTGGAAAGAAATAATTTATCATTGCTTTAAAATTCAATATATCCATCACTAATAATCCTATACAACAAAGGATGTGCTTCTTCCATCTCTTCCCGACTTGTTTTTTTTTTAAAAAACTTTTTTTAAATTTTACATAAGTTATTATAACAAGGTATTTATTTTATTCTTTAATTTTTGTTTTATTTTTTAGATATATACATATTTGTCCACTTGTCTGTCAGTCTATCCATCTGTCCATCCTTACAAAATTTACAATATTCACTATCGATTATTAATTATTATTGATTAATAAATCCATATCCATATCCGTATAGTATAGAAACCTGGAAATCTAACAAGCTCGAAAAGTGGGTTTTTCATAACTTGTTTATTAAGTTCAATACTGTTATATGTACAAAAATGGTTAATATTTTTTTTTATTTAAATGGTAAGTTTATCTAATATCATAATAAAATATACAAGATATGTTTCATTATCCACGAAATAATTTTCCTAGTCAAACGAAAATGAAAATCGATTTCAATTATTTTTAAATGACCTATGATAAATGATCATTTTCATATTTCTAGTGACTACTAAAGTAGTATCAACTTTCCACTTCCAAACAAATGCTTTCGTGCGATCTCCATTTAGTAAACACTCAATATTTCTAAAATTGGATTTTTTTTTTTTTATTAATTTTACTATTTTTATGGTTTGACTGTTTGTGTATTCATTTTTGTTTATAATTTTATCATAACTACGATTTTAGGAACCAATAGTCATCGATTAGAAAAAACTGTAAAATTTGGTCAATTAATGATTTTAAAAAACTAGTTAGGAAAGCCCACCCTGCGAGCTTGATAAATTATAGGTTACTAAATGTATTTTAAATATTTATCTAAAAATATTACAAGACAAAAATAATAGTATTTATTTCCCTAGTAATCAAATTAACAATCGTTAATATATACTAGTATCTGCGGATGAGCGGACACAACGCTATTATAAAATGTCTAAACTTATGTTTAGAAACCTAAAACTAAATGTATATACAATAAAAAAATGCACAGTTACATACAAGAAAAAGCTATCTCAATAGTTAAAGGGTTAATAGTGATTTTATTCGAGTAATTTTATAAAATTTTATATTTTCGTTATATGTCAAATGTATTTCCTCTATGGAACCGTTAATAATTCCATTAAATTCCATTAACTTAATTACGATGTATAACACTACAATAACAAACTATTGTCTGTCTAAGGGTTGAATTGATTAATAAATATTTATTTATTCAGATTATTTGTGTATGCTGCAATATTGTTGACCATTCACGAGGGCAACAACGATGGTGAAATCGTGTTGAAATCTTTGGTAACGATTCACAGAAACTTCAGCGAAGCATATGCCTTACTCAGTGTTCACTATTCAATATTAAAAATGTATAATACAAGCAACACTATGTTACAAAAGGGTAATTATAGACTATAGTTTATAATATCTCATGCATTGTTACCGTATGATAAATTGAAGAGAAGTGTAAAATAAACGGAATTATTTCATTATTATTATTTATATTCCAAATGAAATATTGCCATATGTGCAATATATATTTTGTATACATTGTATATTATGTCATATCATTCGTATTTATATTTACTTATAGGGTACATTCTACATGCATAAACATTTTATATTTTAAATATTCTCGTAAAATGCGGTTTTAAATCTCTGTAGGTAATATAATTCATTTAAAAAAGTAGATAATTTAATGTATTAAGTGCTTATAGGGTACACTTTATACAATTACTTTACAAAAAAATTTATTACAAACTTTTACAAATTTTATTTTTATTATTCATACAACTCTCTGACGTTAAAACTATAAACAAGTATAATTTATCTGGCTATATATTACTTTATTGTGGGTAACTATAATACTCGAGATTTTTAATGTAAACGTATAACCGAAAACAATTAAAAATTTTAGCATATCGTACAAATTGTTATAACACCATACAAATTATGTTTTAATCGTTTTAAATTATCATATTATTATTTACAATAGATTATATTCGTGTATGTTTATTTTAGTCTCGTGATTGAAAAATTAGCCAGTAAATATTATAATATCTTCAAATTGTTATTTGTCGCATAGAGGTTTTCACTATTAACACAATTAGTAATTTTTTATACTAATAACTATGAATTAATTAATTAATAATGCCTAGGTACCTATATAGACTATATTATTCTTCCAAAGGCCTAATTTAATAGAATATGTTTTGAAACTTATTAGCACAATATGATGCTGAAATCAAATACCTATCAAAAAGTGTAGACAATGAGCCATACACTTTATATAAATCGTGAATATCTTTATAACGGTACCTAACTATTTTGGTCTTTACTCTTCGGCCATCAATATTAATCCATCCGTGTATCTTTACTATCTACTGAAAAAATAACAAATTTAGTATAAGTTCCTATTGTCTATAAAACCCATAAATGAATTAATTTGCATAAAGAAGTCCTTATATAATACTATATTTCTTTAACTACACATAATAAATTACATCTAAAAAATTATGCAATTTTAGCTGAAAATTTTATCAAAGAAGATGGAATTGAAGAAAATTGCATACTATCCGAAAAGCATATGAGTTGGCAACTAATAGGTCATAACAATGATCCTTTGATAAAATGTGCAATTTTATTATTAGAACTCGAATTTGTAAAAGTCAGTATATAAACATAAAATTAAATTTATATCAGTATAAAAAAAAGTTATATCGATCATTATGCATATTTTATATTATTTTCAAGTTGGCATCAGATTGTTTAAGTTTGGTAAAATATCAATGTGAACAGTATCATTATTACATGGCAGTATGTGAATACAAAATGGGGAATCATTTATTAAGTTTAGAACATTTAAAAAATGAAAATATAATAGAAAAACATGTAAGTTATACATAATATGCGTTAACACCAAATATACTTGATGACTAAATATAAATCATTAGATACCTACTTTATTAATGTTTTTAATAATAACAATTAAATAGCAGAATATAAATTATGATAATTATGCAAAATAAATAATAGATATCTTAGGTATTATAGGTTTATTGAATGCCTCAATAATATTATTCAATATAAAAATAACCATTAAATTTATGAAAAGTATCGGCAATAGGTGATAGGTATGGTTTGTTTATTACTATATATATATTTTTAAACTATACAACCACAATATATCCACATCGTCTATTATTAAGAAACTATTCATAATACCTTTCGTATTATATAAACACCTAATAAGAAATTTAATGCATAATATAAGTAATAATAAATTTAATTTTATGCAATAAAGTCACTATATTTTATGTATTTAAAAAGCTATAAAAATCAATTGAATTATATAACAGGACTTAAAATCATTTATATATAAAGTCTAATTTATATTATGGCAAAAATCATTTATTGGATCATTATTTACATTTTACTTATTTTACCTACTCCACGTCTAAAAAATCTTTTTTAATATTTTATTTTAAATCATTCGACTTATGTGAAGAATAACCGAGAATGAAAATAATTATATTAAAATTTTGAATTTTCCTTTCAGAACAAAAAATAAACTCTACTAAAATATAAATGTATATACAATAGATTTATTCACAAAATAATACAGAGAGAAATTCACTCTTAATCAAATTATACTATATAGTCTATATTGTACTTACGTAGGTAGAAAATATCTTCGAAGCAGATGAATCAACTTACGAGTTTAATCTTATTATAATATTATAGTAGTACACATTAGATAATAACAAAAGAAATATTGCTTTTATATTATTAATATTAACATTTAAACAGAGTACTTTAATTTAGTAAAAAGTGTAGGAAATTTATGCATTTGTTTATACAAATGTACAAATAAATTATATGATTAAAGTATAAAACCTATTTTATTTAATACATACGTCTTAAAAACGAATATTAATTATTATAATACTTATATTTTTGTAGGTACTTATATTTAAGTACATAAGTACCTACATAGATTTATCATTATGTTAATACTAATTATTATATTATATAATTTATAATACTAACAAATAATATTTTAAGCAATAGCTACATATAATTATAAATAAAAATTTTAAAAGGATGTTTGGTCATACAAAACACGTCCTTATCTACGTCCCAGGTGCTAACATCTATAACCTCAAATCTCAATAGTTAATACATAAGCCTAAATATTACACAATATACGTTATACCTAACCTATAAATCTAACTTGATCTTTTTCAGCTTGAATGTTTTTCACCTATAATGTTTAATAAATCATAATCGTATGGGTGCATGTATATAATTTATTATTATTATTTTTTTTTTTTTTTACAAAAGAAAGTTTTCAACATATTGAAATGTCTCAACAATATAGCATTGCATGGTGGGGAAAGCATTTTAAAAAACGATGAATTAATTCATGCGGTCGTGTACACCGAAACACCGTGCGAAGAACTACATTTAGTTTACTTAAAGATAGCTATGTATTACTATGAAAATAAACAGTATGATAAAGCATTTGAAGTCTGTCTGATCGCAAATACCGTATTGCATACGCCGATTATACTCATATTGTTGGCAAAATGTTCGATTAAGGTAATTTTATATTATTTTATGAAATATTTATTTTTCTATTATTTTTATATGTATTATATAAATAAATAAACCACATATATAATAAATATCAAAAATAAAAATAAATAATGTTAAAAAATACATGTAAAAACTTGAAATCCATATTATAATGAGTTTCGTTTATACGTAAATATGTTAAATTTTATGTTTAGCATTTAATATACTAGATAGGTATGTATTATTTAACAATTTAGCATAATTTTCACTTAAAACTCAAAATAATTAATTGGTGCCTATAAAAATATAAAATAATAATCAATATAATATTGTAGAAACTCTATATAGTAAATATAACAAAAGTGGATAAAATTATGAATATTATCTTGAACAGTGAATTCCACCGTATAATAGATTAATAGGTCCATATACCATACGTCCCGTTTTTGAATATTGCATCCCGTTGTTCCTATGAACTTTAAACTGGAAGCTTTTTGTCCAGTTTTTTTTATAATTTATTAAAATAACTTTTTATTGGTTATTTGTCGTTTTTGAGGATATACATCAATTGCGTCGGACAATATTCAAAGGTATACATCAATTGCATCGGTCGATATTAAAAAATATTTAGATTTTTATTATTATTAATCTTAACTCTACTCTGTTTTCCAGTAGCGGTCCGTGTTAAGGAGCACAGGCGCATGTGCCTACCTAAAATTTATTTTTCCAAAAACTTTTTTTAATTTTTTAAAAATGTTTACATAATTTTAAAGAAACCCAGCATTTTGATCTCTAAATATTTAATTTTTGAACTTTCAAAATGTAGGGAGGAATCACCATTTGATTGTTGGCAAAAAGAGGCATGGAATATAAATGGTTAGGTACAGAGAACTATAATATATACCTAAAACATAATTATTTATTTTTAAATTAGTAATAAAACTAATGATATTGTGTATTTATAACTATCTAAAATCAACATTTCCTGCATTTTACTTTCCATTAATCCATGTACACTAAATTATTGGTTAATGAAAAAAAAAAATAATGTTTTTGAATAAATTGTATATTTGTAATATTTTATTTTAACTTTCCACTTTCAGTAGGTAGATGCAGTGACGTGTTTACGGGGAGTGGGATATGAGGAATGAATCCCCTTGGCATTTTTTTAATGATATTCAATTTTCATAAAAAAAATGTAATAAATATTATAAATCCAATATACAAAAACATAAGTAAAAATGTATTATGGGATATGTCCATGGATACATCATAAAAAAAGTACAGAAAAAAATCCATTTTAATGCATAATTTTTAGTTTTTAATTTTTAATATTTTTTAAATCAGATTTTTTCGTTCACAGATGAGGCACAAAACTTTATAGTGAAAAATTAGATAAGTACTTATTAGTTATTTAAACGATATTTTATAAATAAGATAATAATATAATTATCAATGCTTTGCGTTTCATGCATTAGATATAACATTTCAATTAATTTATCACCTAATTATAATTTTACATTCTAAGCAAGGCGGAGATCTTGGTTTTTTTTTTGTGAACAACTTTTCGACCAAAAAAATTTATCAAATTGTTACATATATTGTGTATTTTCCAGTGTGTAATCCGGAAGGATTATCAGACAGGATTATCTCTTACTTTTTAAATAAACACGTAAGGAAAATGTATAAGACGTACTGGAAAATAAGGAAAAAGTCGTTATTTTCTTGTAAGTACGAAAATAATAATTTTAGAACCTTTTACTATACATTTTTACAAAGTATGTACTTAAACTATTATTACTAGTTTGCTCAAAATCGTTTTATTAAAATTAATGATTTATAACTTCTCTCAAATTCTATATATTCATGAACCACCACCAGTATACTACTATCTGATGAGTAAAGTGCTTCTACCCTTAGTTCATACTGACTAGCTTTTTCAATTTTATGTTTTAACATCAGATGAGTTTTCGGTTACGAAATGATCTAAAATGTTATACCATTTTCCCTTTAGTCATTTGAATAAAGGGATGTCCGTGTTTAACAAAAATATCATTTATAATTTTTTTTTAATTTGCTAAAATTATGTCAAAAATTGAAATATGTGGTTCTGCAGCCGAAAAATATAAAAATGCGTTTACATTTTATTTTAAGTAAAACACACACCGTTTAAATGTAATATTTCCATTAATATATCAACTTTGAACTGACACGTAGCTACGTGATAATATGAATTATTCAAATGCAAGTTTCAATGATAACTTATTTTTAGGTCAATTACAATAAAACTTGGATCAGCGTTATTAAAAAAAAATATATATTCACCCATAAATAAGTAGCATCCTTATAATACGAGTATAATATAAAAATATGTTATATAATGCATAATATTAGAAATTAGATGTACTTTAATTTTTATCGAGCTAAATACACATAATAAATTTAATTTTGAAAAAATGTTGGTGGCTCCAAAAAGTTTTCAATATCCCCCACTCCACCTTAGAAAATCTTAAATAAGCCACTGGGTAGTGGCTTATTTAGATTATTATCTGAATATAATAATGAATATATTTTTATATTTATACGTATATACAATATCTATTATAATAATAATTTATAATAATCAATAAATGCTTAAATATCATACCAATACTACCAGGGCTATAACACTAGAGCTGTAATACTATACGAATACTATGTATCTTATCATATCGTCCAGTGGCGTAATAATATTATGATCTGGGGAAAGAGAGGGTTATTGCACCCTATACTCTTATTTTACAAGAAAGGGTTGGGGTAATGAACATTGAACATGGTATTTATTTATTGCTTCCCCCCCCACAGTTGGCATCAATGTACATAATGTACATATATTATTAGTAATTACAGAGTACCTACTAATTATTCCAATCGACTATATTGTGTATAATATACAGTTTAACATTATGCTACGCGTACCTACTCTTAACATTATAATAAAAGAAAAATAACCGTAAAACCAATAATCCAATAAAAACTAATCCGAATGGGGGACCTGTTGTCTGATGTAGAAATAATTATATGTTTACACAGTTCTCAAATGATTTTTGGTAAAAATTGAAACAGAAATCAAGGCATTTCGATGATTTTCAATGGAAACGGACCGTACTATTTCGGTAAAAACAAATATAACATCCCTATTTTTCATGGACGGCATTAACAAAAAAAAACAACAACAAAAAACTGTCCGAACTGAATAATTTTTGCGATCCAATAACCTGTATTGTATATTAGGTTATACGTGGATCGGAATAATCTCTAAATGGTCAACCTGTTTTCTTCATATATATGTATACAAACTAATATGTGGTAGATATTTTTCACTTAACCGAATGCATTATAATTTACAGTATATATCGTATAACACAGCTAATGTACTCCCGCGAAAACGATCTCTCGATGACGCGTAGATATAATAATATAAAATAGTATTAATTTCACGTTCCATTACATAATGTAATTTTAGGTTTTTCTCGACATAAAATCGGCAAGCTGTGTGTATAAGTTTTGTTGAAACTTGTTTTCGCGTACATCCGATACGCCCATCTTCACATGTCTAAATACCCCCATTCGTATATATGGACACAACCATGACATATACATCTATATATATATATATATATATACATCTATATATTATATACATCTATATATATATATATATATATATATATATATCACATAATATGTATATACACTTATAGTCAAGTCGTTTACTGTCGCACAAAAAGATATCGCGTCGATATATTGCGTTATCCCTATAACAGCCGTACAGAAATACATATAGATGTATACGGACGTAATTCAAGTATACTATACGTCTCTCTAATCTTCGGCCCATCGATAAAAGGTCGACTACTGCAACGCGCACCCCTTATACACTATATTGTTATTTATTATTTTTATTTACACGTTATCCGTTGATTTCAAAATACGAGTCTAATTCGTTTTCCCTCTCCGTTATACTGATAAAATCGTGCACCAAAACACTACCATAATATTATAATATTATGTGTGTACAATCATAAATACAATATAATATATTGTTTTTTTTTTTTCGTTTTTCGTTTTATTATTATATTATACGTACGTACGAACGGTGTATACCGAAAACTCTATTTCCATATGTGCGCATGATATAGAGGGTGTGCTATATAAATTATACAAACATACATACAACTATATAAACACGTACGAGTATAATATCCCACAAAGATTTACTGTCACATAAAATGGTTGTTAAAGTGGTCACGTGACGAATTGTTTTTCGACCGACGTGGAGGCTTCTTGAATTTTTCCCCTCTAGAGAAACGTCACTAATATTTAGGTACAAAAACAGTATCTACCGGTGCATAAATAATAACCGTAGATAATAGACCGACGCAAGCAATACGACCGGCGTCTTATTGGCATGCTATTTTCTACTCGGTACGTCGTACGTATATTATGGACCATGTAGGACTGGCGCTAGACATTTTGTACACGTAGGAAAGATTACGTAAATAAGCAAAAAAAAAAAAAAAAGTCGTCGACTTTTTTTTCGTCGACGTATCTGCCATATACTTCGAAAATTAAAAAAATAAAACTGAAAAAAAATAAAAACATTAACTTTAATTGGAAATATGCCATCCCTTATAAAATGCCACCGTAGGTCTGGGCCTACGTCACCTACGCCTTATACACCCGCGGCCCTGGGACCATCCGTATGCCGATCGTTATAAATATTGGTATTTTTAAACATTATATAAACACTTCTATTTACTTTATTCGTACAACAATTAATTACCGTATATGACGGATTTCGTATGTCTAGAAGATAACCATTTTCATGGTAAAAATTGAACTTAATTATGCATGTTTTAACGATAACTATAAATTTAAACATCACATCATACATATTGATACTAATTAATAATATTGTTATTTTTAAATCATTATATCTTGTTTAGAACATAGCTTGATAAAAATCTTTACAACACTTATTTTTAAAATACCACGTTATTGCTTATTAACATGCATTTAAATAGGTACAGAAAAAAATGCAATATATACATATTGTGTATAATTATTGTAAATATAAATATAAAATAATTTAAAACGAAACAAAGAATACTTAGGTATGGTATAGTTTTTCATAGCCGATAAATTTAAATAGATTTATTATACCATTTATATCTAATTAAAGACCGTATTCTCGTGCAATTGAAACTTTTTATTTTACTTACTAAAACTCATTAAAACAGGTTATTAATGTGAATCATGTTAAGCAGAATACTTTAAACAAAATTGCACATTTCGAGGTTATTGCAGAATACTGCACATTTTGAATTATGTCCTACAAAAATGCATGTTTCGTATGTCTGCATGTAATTTATAATTAAACAATTCAACATGTTAAAAAAAGTACATATATTTTATTGTCAAATCTGTGTAAGGACATACCTATCCCATAAGCCCCATGTTTATATTATAATGATTGAGTCCAAACCATTTTTATTAGTTATTCCTATCGTTGAAGCCTGAAACATTCAATAAGTATGGACAATTTTAGAGTAGCAACATTTTTCATTTTCATATTTTATATTTTAATAAAAGTTATTTACAATTTAATAGTGTCAATTCAATTTTTTTTTTTTTTTAAATACCCATTTAATTATTTTGACATTTCGGTATGAAATTTGTTGACATTTTGGGGAAATAATGGATCTATTAACTTGATATTTTCACCAAATATATATATATATATATATTAGTACATTATGAAAGCTGTGTGGCCAAGCGTTATTATACCAAGGTATAAACGATCCGGTCCGGTTTAACGGATAGTGTATCCCGGAACTTAAAACAATTGAAATATCGAAAAAAAAACGTAGGACACTAGGTAATATTGTTATCTATAATTTATTTTTTAGGTTTCTATACATATATGTAGACATCTTATATCCCCATTGTATTCGTTCCAAATCCACAAAAAATTGTACTTTTTATTGTAAGCAAATACATATTTTTTTAGTTACCATCTTCAGTGCAAAACATAGACTGACCGGTAACCGCGTGTACATTGTCCTTATATGGTGTGCGTTTCCCGCGTATAACTTCATCACACGATGAGTCATGTTCTGATTCTAACGACCTAAGACTTCGTTAGATCTAAACATCTAACGAAAAATTAGAATTCGAAATGTATAGAAAGAAAACCCACACTTATAGATATATCCACAATAATTTAAACCATTGTTGGCAACATGAAATGGCCGATTGAAACAGTATGGTTCATAGATTGGTGAATATTCCAATGAACAAAAAAGATTTTGAAAAAAAACAAAATATAATAACAAACATAGCGAAATTCAATGGATACGAAAAAATACGTACATTTCCCCAACCCTCCCAAATTTTGTATGCAAGTAAAAATATATGTAATCGTTTGTATACGGTTTTTATTGGTTAGTAGAAATAAGATTTTCATTTGTAGAAAACCGGTTCAAAAGTTATTGAAGAAAATCTCAGGAGGGGGGCTATACAATTTTTTTTATTCATTGTGGTTTCTATTGTATTGTAGAGAATCTTATACATAAAAGGGAGTAGCCGAAATGGTTCCCGTTTGGAAATGGGTCTAATTTGACTCACATATGAGGGCTAAGCTTCGAAAACCTTGTTTACTATATGTGTTAACAAATTTCGATCAATTATTTAAAAAAATCACGTAAAATCTATATTGTGTGAAAAGTAAAATGTAAGAATCAATGTGTCCGATACATTTTTACTCATTTACCTTAATATATTATCATTGATTATAAATGGTATAACCTATGCTCATTGCTCAATGGTATTACACATAGGATAATAGTATTAAGTATGTACGAATAGGAAGGGAGATGAAAAAAATTTACAGTAAAAAAATTTCAGTACATATATTTTGTTAAAATTCGTGAAACTCAATTTACTCATGCATATATGCGTACTACGAGTATCTGGGTGGTAACCAATTCGGTCACTACATCCATTTTTTCCAAAAAAAAAACCTCTCATACTTTTATTTAGTTCCTCCACTCAGAAAAAAGTTTCGTAAAATTAATGAAAAACATATACCAAATTAATGAAAATAGGGTATAATTATAAGCCGCGAGTAAATCAATTTATAAAAACATGATTTTATTTACCTTATAATCATTATCTTTAATTTTAAATTAATTTAATTCCAATTTGTATTATTTTTAATAAAACCATTATTATAAACTAATAATCCAGTCATTGTAATGATACATAATATATTTTACATAATTGAATTCTGTCAAAAATTTAATTAATAAACCTATATGTTAAATTTACTCATCAATATACTTTAATTTAAAGAGATTTGTTACTTATTTCAATTAGGTATGTTTTTGAATCGAATATAAATAAATATAAAACAATGACATATTTCCATACAAAAATTGGGAGAAAATAAAAAAAAGATTACCTAATTATGTCATTACTTACATGGCCACCGCGATTTCTGCCGGTATTGAACTTTCTTATATACTTAACCTTCTTATGGGACGTTTAATATCTTAATATCGTTTGGAGAAATGGGTCAAAATGGTTCAAAATTGTACCCTATTTTCATTAATTTATTATACGTTTTTCATTAATTTTATGAAACTTTTTTCATGTTATTGCGAATTTAATAGTAGTCAAATCGAATTTGGTCTGATATACATGTGTGTTATACACTCCGATATAAAACATACTAAAAGTCACTTTTTTGGTATTTTTCATGCACCCATGTACAGGGTTTTAAGCAAAAGGAGTGGTAGACAAAATCGTGAGGCACCAGGTTTACTTCCCCTTGAATTATGAGCAATCCGAAATCCGATTTTGGATTACCTAAAAAAGAGACTTTTAGTATATTATATATACTTTAGTGTACAACACATTTTGCTACTGGTCCGAGCTTGTTCTGGCCGTCATTGAATGCGCTGCGGCGATTCAAAAATTTTCTCCTCCACTGCCATGCCTGTAATCGTATACCATTACTATAGGATAGAATTGGATAATTTGATTAACACACTATCTAATTTCGTACTACTTACGTTCAACTTTTTGTATTACACTAAATTGTAGTGTTGACCCCAAATAGTTGGGAAAAAGAGCGAGGGAGAAAAAGAAGACCCTTTTAATGAATTTATCTAGATGAAATTTATTGTTCTTCATTTTTTTTTTTCTTGGTGAGACTAACCGCTTGCAAACGACGTCTTTGATTCAAAAACTTTAAATTAAATATCAGTATCACCAGTACGATAAAAATATCGAACAAAACAATATGCATGACAGTAAATAAAGTGTTATCCATGTATTCTAATAATTAAATTATGATTTCTGTTTAACATAATATCAAAAAGAAATGTATTTGACAGTACACATGTGCGTACACAATTATTATAACCCTACAAACAAAAAAATTTAATGGACGCGTTTCTTTCTTAATAGAATATTTATATATGTAAATAATTATAATCATAATTATAAATTTCGATTCAGTCTTTTTTCTTTATCTAGATACTTTTAGTAATTTTTTCAACACTGTTGGAGATAGAGAATTAGTCTTAAGGAACATTTAAGGAGTAAAACATTGGCAATATATTTACAAACATATAAATACGTACATAATATAACCACATTGCATCAAATTATGCAAACATTTTATGTAATAATGGAAAAATCCTGATATTTCCGATTTTTAATATTTTTGAAATCGGTTTATTTCATTATAAAATGGACACATTTTTTTTAAACCATTATTGTAAATATGCTTTAAAAATAGGTAAGTATGTGCTTTTTCGTCAAAATTAAATGAGTAAATAAGTAGGTAATTAGTAAGCATAAATTAAAAATGGAAATCGTAAAATTGTAAAATCTTTTCCTTTTTACAATTAAAACCCCGATTTCAAAACTATTAAAAATGTGTGATGTTTACAGTACTTATTATGCACATATTATAGAAAATAGTAATAGTGCTATAATACTATACATTTGTTTACTGTTTAATTAATATAATTTTTAATCAATTATATATTTTTATAAATTATTTAATAATTATCATAAACATTTATCCATTACTCATTGAAATATACCAATTGCGCATATAATTGCATATTTGCAAATAATAACCTAATTCGAACGGATTAAACCGATTGTTTGCTTTAACATTTCTTATGCCCCTGGTACTAAGTACATTTCTATAAAGATATAATATAATTGTAATATAGTTATTAAATTAATATTTAATACCATATTATTATAAATTAATTGCATAACATATATATTCGTATTTAAATATACAAGTCACATCGTTGGGTGAGAATAAATAAAAAAAATTCTATCGTAAATAAATAATTATTTGCGAGTACATAATAGTGTTATGGATAGATAAGTAGATAATAGTCTCTAAGTACTCTCTTATTCTAACTCAATTTGTTGTGATTTTTGGTGGATTATTAACTCTGTGTTACTTTTCTGCATTTATCTAATGATAATTATGATAATTTATATGTTTTAATATTTATTTATATTATTTTCATCTCCAAAGGATGCGCTGACAAAAAAAAAATTAATCGTTTAACTTTAAAAACGCTCTCCCAAAAAATGTATAAATCAGACATAGGTTTTTTTTGTTCTCATCCCACGACATATTATATACTTACATATTTATAAATAACCTATCATTCACGCCATTTCTCAACATATGGTTCGTGGCCCACTTTTGGATCACGAATTTTAATGGGTCCCCGACAAATTTATCTCTTAATGAAAAGCGCAACTAGGGGTTCAAAAGGGTGGTTTGAGAGTCCAAATCAACATTATTGTACAATTTATATCTATTTTTAATTTTAATTAGGTCACAAGAAAAATTTGTTAAATTTATCGGGGTCTCACATAATGTATAAAAAAAATATAATAAAAAAGTAATAATATATAAAAAAGTTTAGTAGGATACTGTAAATGTAAATATTTAATAAATATTTGAATAGGATACTATAGGTACTGGTATACACTATAATATACGTGAACGTTCGATCGTTAGCCTCCGAATATCTCATGCTACGCCCCTGATTCAATAGTACATCTTTACACCATACCGACCGTAATATAATTTTCAATAAAATGAATATCGTAGTAAAATAAAATATCAGAAAAATAGTAGTAGAATAAATCAGAAGTATGCTCGATTGATAACAGTGCGCAATTTTGATTAGAACTTATAGGCAACGAATAATAATAATAATAATAATAAAGTGACGACGTCACGTGTATTTTTATTGCATTTGTATAACATATAATTATTTGAAGGGGTATAATGTACAAGACGGGCAACAGTATCGGCATGCAGTATGCGGTTTTATGCACCGACCGAATACACTAAGTTGCACATGCGCGAACCCTAACGAAAATACAATACCGTGTCGAGTACACTTCTTATTTATTTTAATATGATCGATATCATATTACACATACATATCGAAACAAAAAATGTTAGTCATATTACAGTCTTATCGCACAAAATTTTATTCTCTCGCGACTTCTTACTTATTATTATTACTATTAATATTATTATCTAACATAATTTTCAAACATTCTATTCAATTTTCTAACATTTTTTTCAAATCACCTCGTCTATTTTCACATCAATAAAATAAAAATTTAGCTCTCAAAAGTACCAATTAGATGTAATTTGCTACCGGAAACCAAGTAAACTTGTAAAAATCGGAGCACTCCTTCTGATAGAAAAAGTGTTTACAGAAAAATAAGAATAATAAAAATAAACATCATTGTAAAACCACTAACTCCCTCGCTACACTCAGAATCTAAAATTTATTAATGTTGTACATTGATATTTTACAGTAAATACTAAATGTTTTTAAAATCGCCAGACTTCCATATAATTTTTCTCAATTTAAATTTTTTATTAATGTGTGTAATCATAATGATTTGTGAAAACAGATATACGCAGGCAAGAAACGAGTGAAGTGAGATTTGAGTTTGTATAAATATCCCAGAATAGTAAGTCCGACCAACTATAATTCCTGGATTATTCACATTATCTACCAATTTAAAAAAAAAAAAAAAAAAAATGTAATTAGATCACTAGATCTTCTAGAAAGCAAAGTATATTTTCTACCGTAGGTGGAATTATCCTAACTTTAACAATATCTCTCAAAAAAACGTCGGTCATTACTACAGATCTCAATAGTACATAAATTGAATATACAAGTTGTACTCAAATAGAATGCCTTCCAAAAGAAGTTACGATTTTGAATTTAGTAATAATAAATGTCAAAATTTTATGAGGTTATCCATTCAACTATAGCCGTTTCAGCTCACAAAATATCTTAATAATAATAATAATTATCTTTGGTTTACTTTTACATCATCCCTCATTGCCGACTTACAACTAGCGAGCCCGTTCTTCCATCTTTTTCTCCTCTATGATACTGTCGATCATCTCCACTAGTAGCTTCTTTCTATGGATCACCTTCTCTATTGCACGCCTTTCTGTTTCAGGCTCTGTGTGGAGCTCCGTCACACACGAACCCCACACAGAAACTCCTCTGTGTCTTCAACTTCCAATCTACAATCTTCAATTTTGAAGAAAAACGTTTAACTTTATTCTGAATCCCCCCTGTAATAATCAAACACTATGTTTAACTATGTCATCGTATCGTAGAGACAACACACGAATTTCGGATTTATTAAGTACTCCTGGAAACATCCATATCTACTTGTCACTCCAAAATAAAAATATTTTAATTACGAAAAGATATACATATATACATATATATATATATATATATAGAATCAGTGGCGTATTTAAAGAAACCCAAGGGACCTGCCCCCTCCCTTGATCCGTGTTTATATATAATATTAATAAATAATGACAGTAAAATAATTTGTAATTTATCAACTTTAAATCAACAAAAATATTAAATCGAATATACCTATCGTCATACGGCTATAAAATAAAATTAGTGAGTAGAGTAGCATGAGCAAAAGTATCTACTAGCAGCACAGGCAATTAAGGACTTCTACGTCGATGATATTCTTAGTGGTTCAAGTACTGAACAACAAGCCAAGCTTAATATTAGGTACCTAATTATATCATATGCAACAAGGTGGTTTTGAACTTCATAAATGGTCTTTCAATCACCAATCATTGTTGTCAGCTGTTTCCAACACAAACAAGAATACTACAACTACAGTACGATTCATAAACAGTGAAGTGCTGGGTGTCCTAGGTTTGCAATGGAAACCAAATACAAATGAACTGAAGTTCTCAAAAGCATGGATTGCAGCATGTCCGACAAAGTGGAAACAGTTTGTGGCCAATCTAGTGAGTAAGATACAAATTTTAACATCTGATTATTATCAATGGAAGCATGTGAAATCTGAACACAACCCGGCAGACTTAATATCTCGCCGAGTCATCATCAAGTTTAGCTACGACCACGCTATAGTGGAAAGAACCATCATAGTTATGCTCGTCAGAAGATTGGAAACAAAATTATATAAACGTGAAATTACACGATCAAGACTTTTTCGAATCAAAAAACCCTAAAACACAAATTACCTTAACAATAAAGTAATCAGTATGACAAATACTCATCTTGGAATAAATTAATTAGGATCACAGCACTTATTTTTCATTTTGTTGATAACAGCTGGCCTCAATCTAAGAAAAGGGAAAAACATCTAAAAAAGTTGAGTGCTCCTGTATTTTTACGAATATATAGTACATTGTTTTACATTGTGGTGCTCTAGTGCATAAATATAATAAATTCATTGATATTGAACGTTTTTCTATTTACGAGCATTATTAAACGGCCAAGCAGCTCAGGTAACACAGTTCATTAAAACTACTGCTTCAAATTATGCTATTGCTTGAGAAAGCTTAATATCGAAGTATAATCATAAAAGGTGTTGATTCAGTATTTTATATCAGAAGTTTGTATGATTTATCAGTGATAAATGAAAATACGTCACAACAAAGGCATTTAATCGATAAAGTAATAAAATGATACGAATGCATTAGAATCTCTAGGGGGAAATCCGAAAAGCTGGGGGTAAAATAATTACAAGCAAGTGTTGGATACGAGTTCCATAAAGGTATGGGAAACAATTGCATCAAAGGATGAGATGCCACCCATTCACGTGCTAACTCAATATTTAGAAAAAACTTTTTAAAATGATTGAAACGGCAGCCCCCCCCCCACGAATTGGAATAAGCAGTGCCAACCAAGGGTAATCGCTTGTGCACGTGTACTTTCAGAGTTATAACAACAACAAATTTGGGAGACCATTTCCACAGCCCCCCCCCCCTAAAAAAAAATTGAAATTTTCGATGCAAACCAAGGGCGATCGGCAGACCGGACTTTGTGCACGGACGATTGCCCTTGATTGACGTCTCAAATTCCTATTTGAGGGGAGGTGGGCTGTGGAAATGGACCTCATCCTGCTTGGAATATCTGAGTGTTATATTTATAATATGTAGTCAATATATACCTAATACTCGTTAAGTAGCTATATACGAATATTATCGATTATAGCGGGTGATATTTTTTTCCCATTTCATTTCACCGAGTCAATAGAAATAAAAAATGGTAGATACCTCCTGTACACCTACCCAAGTAACATTATGTACCTACTATGAATTATAATATTAACTCATATTCAGCCTTGTGCGGCGTTTCAGAGTAGGTATACCTACATATGTATCTATATTGGACTGAGGCAGCTCACCGACACGTTAATATACGATAATACATAAATATAAATATATACATATATGTATATAATATATTCGTCCTTCGATACAGGTACATGGTTCTATAATAACACCGAACCATTTGATAATGATTAAAAACCCATTGAATTGTCGTCAATGAGACGCATATGACCGGGGGCCATCGCATAATATAATAATTTGTTTATAATTAACCACGTTCGACAATACCAACATATAACAATAATATCATTATAATATTCGTCCATCGGGGCAGTCGTATTATAATACCGTACAGTCTACCGTGTAGATATATTATATTTTATACTCTTATAATATGACGTATAGCTGCTGGTACATTGTTTTTAGACACACAATATACCCAGTGGCGTGATTTGGACCACGCATGACGCAGCTAGGGTATACATTTGCGTGGGTATTTAAAATTAAACATCGTGTATAGTGATTTGGCCCGCTTTTTCCAATATATGACCTCCTGATTTTTGACATTTCGGTTGACCCCCAACCCTGACCCATAGTTAGACAAAAAAAAAAAAAATCGAAATATCGATAGATAACCTTTTTTTTCCCCCGCTTATTTACGTGTAAGCTAGTTGTGGGGGCCCGCATCAAAATATGCGTATTAAACACAAAATTGAAATGATGACACCGTTTTATTATTATAATATTTAGATCGGCGATCTGGAAACCGCCGAGAGCGCGTTGGACGCAGCGAACGTTTTGGACGTAAAGAACGCGGAAGTATGGGCACACCTAACGATGATAAACGCCAAACTAGGAAACGCCAACCTGGCCAAAGTCTGTTACACGCGAGCACTTGATGCGAGTATTGATGTAAGTTTTGCGCCTGTGTATTCTCATTTAAACGGCTAATTATAATTAATGATTTTCGTATTTTTTTTTTTTTGAAACTCGCGCCCTTCGAAAAAAAATAATATATCGTTCCTTTTCCACAGTAATTATTTTGATATTAAAACGTGCGCAGAAAACGATTCGTTAAATTTTTCAGACGAGTCACATAAAAATGACATTACACTATCATTGTAACGACTAAAGGACAATGTTCATTATACCTATATACTACGAACGTCTCTTCGTCGGAAAATTTTTCAAAATATCAAAAATATACAACACAATATATTATATAGTATTATAATATAATGTGACATTTTTTTTAACATTTTTACATAAAATAAAATATAAAATTCAAAACAAAAAATAATATATACAATAAGATAAAATAAATATCATGTACAATTCAAAAAATAAATAATACATACAATAAAATGAATAAAATATAACTAAACACATTTTATCACATCAAAACATAACATAAAATTAAATATATAATATACAGTATAAACAATATGTAAAATTTAAATATAAATTACTTAATCGAAAGTTATTGAAAACTGAAATTTTGTGTACATGTAACAAAATGGCAAAGTTAATATCATGAACATACGCATATTATACAAAAAAATATCACAGAATTACCTATTCGAATTATAATAACAATATAATATAATTATCAGTGGCGTCATTTGGGGGGTGGTAAAGAGGGCATTTTTCCCCGCCTAATTTTTAAAGACTTAGCTTAGGTACTGGGTCGATCATTGGGAATATCTTCCCATAAAAAAATTTATAATAAAAGTATATTTTAAAGGTACTATATGGACCTGTAGGATCAGCCTACCAGGTCTTGCCCTCAATTGCTTCGGTCCATACTAATTTTGGACTGGACTTGGCTTAAATTTATTTTCGAGCTGGGCCATGCATAAGAAAAAATTCATTGGTTCGGGCTGTACCGAAAATGTTTGATCCTTGCAGGTTAATAGTATTAATAGTAATTATAGTAGGTACTAAAGATCGTTCGTGTTTTTAACCGGACCGGGCTTGAAAAATATTTATCAGGCTCTTGTTGAACCAGATTTTTCAAAATGGAAACATTTTTAGGCAGGGCCGAGTTTTTAATTAAAAAGCTCGGCTTCGATTTGAATATTTTATTATTTTGAGACACCCGGGCCGGCTAAATGCTAAATGTTATTTTGATCAATAATTTATAATTAATATAACATATATGATATAATATAATATGTAGTATATTGTGTAATAATAATAGGTAAGAAGATAATAGTTAGTAGATATCATATATTATAGTAACTTAAATGCATAGCTCTAGATGATTAGATGTAATTTATGGAGAAGGTATTAGAAAAAAAATTTGAAAGATAAGTATTACCTATAATTAGTTTTATATCGGGGACTTTGACTAACGACTCTGTTGCGAAATGTTAAAAATCAAAATTAACATATAAAAATATACATTATACACATAAATAAATCAGACAAATAGAACTTGTATCTATAGTGACCAACTATAACTGACTCATGTTCAACATGAGAAAGGTAAATAGCAAAAACTATGACAGGAATAAAAAATATTTTATTTGTAAAAGGGCCGGTCAAAATTTTGCACCCGTCTAATAAAACCTGAAATTACGCCACTGATAATTAGGTATATGTAATGTGTTTATACTACATGATAACAACAAAATTATAACGCTGTATTATCAAACCATAGTGACGTCATGGATAAAGATCATACCAAAAAATTTCCCGACGAAGAGACGTTCGTCTATATATATACTAGCATTCTATATATTGATTAGACATTAGTGACTTTTAATAATTACCTGCCTAATTTAATATTGAATATACTAATTATTTACTATACCAATAATAATTGGTAATAGATACATGTTTCAATTTTTGAACAACCTCCCTCCCACCATTAAATAGTAGAACCTTTAGGTATAAGTACTTATAATATATTGCTTAAAACTGTGTATGTAATATTTTGAACTAATTTCAACAAAAATATTTTGAAAGATCCATTTAATTTGTAACATTTTTGAAATCATTAAGTTCTATAACTAATAGGTACCTACCTATATAATATATATATATGTTAGATACTTGTTATACAAAATTTTGAGAAGAAAAATAATCTGATATCTTGAATTTTCAATGTGATTTTTTTTTTATTATAGAAAAGGCGACTTTCTATATACTTGCCATTCACATTTTCGTTGATTCCATTAATTACTTATTTAAATAAAGTCGAATATTGGTCATATTTTCAAAGCGATTATAATGCAGAAAAACACTGAAATCTGGTGTCTAAATTCAAATTTGAGAATCGGAATACCAAAAAAGTATATATAAATATTGCAAAAAAAAAACCCCCACTTCAAAAATGTTGAAAATTTAAAACAGTTCTTTTTCTGTTATTTCGTAAATGTTTTTGAATTTGATTTTTTGAGCTTCATAAATGTGTACATAAAATAATAGTCTATGTTTACCCTTGAAAGAACTCTAACCCGCATATACTGATATACCCTTAATAATTCCGTTTCCTGATTTATTTTATAAAAAATACAATCATGAATATTTAAAATATTATTTACCCAATGGCTATTGTATTTATATACATACCTAATACAATCATGAAGATTTTTCGTGTTTAGGGCTGTCTCTAAGTAGGGCGAGTAGGGCTTTCACTTTAGAGCTTACGCAATTTCACGAATAAACAGGTCATGCACTTTTATAAATATGCGCGTATGTAATGTGAAAAAAAATGGTTATATACACAGGGTGATTTTTTTTTATCATTATGGGCTATATCTATCGGGAAGCACCCGAGTAATAAATAACTTTGTACAATTTTTTCAGAAAATTATTCGTACACACAGTTCGATGATTTTTCATTATTTTAAAACTGTTATCCTCCTTCCTTGTTTATGAAAACTATAAAAAAATGTCAAATTACACGTTTTTATTTTTACGTATTTATTAAAAATAAATAAATAAATCCGATTAATATTACCCGAGTAAAAGCATTCAAATGCAAGACGGCTGAGTGGAAAAATACTTTAATAGCACGTATAATAGAATATTTTGAAAATTACGTACCTATAGGTACTTCTCCACTCTTAAATTTTAATGCCTGTTACTCGGGAAATAGGTATTAATCGGATTTATTTATTTATTTTTAATACTTTACGGGCGAAAAACCCAGGTTTACATAATAGTGTACATTAATAATTAGTACATAAATACATCATACAATATCAATATATCTAATAAAATTAAATATCAAAAAAAGAAAAAAATTACATTTATGATAACATATAATAGAAGAATACAGAAACGAAATTATTTCGTGGCTGAAATAATAGTATTAAAAAACAAATGATGGGTCCTCATTGGCGCAATACGTAAAACAAATAAGGAGTGAGTATATATAGGATGAAATTAGAGGACGAATATGGAACACGAAAAGGAGCAACATTTTTAGTCCAACGGGCCCAAACACTAAAATGAATGCCAGCTAGTAAGGAAGGTGTCTATATAGAGCCAGGCAAAGCAGAAAAATACGAATATTCCACGTCGTAAATAACACTTACAAAATCTAGATTTTTATAGTTGAATTTCGTGACGTTATGTATCTTACTGAGAAAATATACATTATATATTATACAGTCTATAAATATAACCTATAAGTTAGGTAGAATAGTTAATTTATACAGTATAATAATTATAAGTATAACATATATACATATATATCTAGTAGATATAATTTTTTTTTTTAAACAGATTTTATGTTGTTTTCATATTACTTAATTATTTACATGTATTTTTAATGTCATCAAAATTTAAAATAAAAGCTGTGTATCTATTAGGACTATACAGTATATACAGGTACAAGAAGCATCATGAGAATTTATTTACATTTTTAATCAATTGTATTCCATTTTTATTATTTTTGCACTGAAATACTATCATCATAATACATACCTAAATCATAATAATGTTATCTATTAATCTCAAAGATAAAAAAATTTGGGAACAGCATGACAAAATAGATATATTTTGTCATGGGGAACAGTTTATTTTTAAGGAGTTAAGTATAGGCAACTTAACAAGTGTTACGAAAGAGCCATGTTATTAACACGTTATAAGGTCGTGCGTTGTAATTTATAAACTATTGTAATGTGCACAATTTATATTATCATAAATTATATAATTATAATATATAATATATTATATTATTATTATTGTTAAAATATTTTATTTATATTATTATTCATTTAAGTATTTATTTTATCCTCGTTTAAAATATTTCCATTGCAGTGTAACTAATAAACATAAAAGCAGGAAACGAAAAATAAACAAACTGTAATAATTGTGATTGTAATAACATTTTTAAACTACCAACTAGATGCAATTTACTAGCATTTAGGCATAGATTTTTATATCATTATTTAAGCATGTAAAGATTAAAGTACCTACTCCTTCTAATAGAATTTTTAGGTACAGATATAAAAAAATAAAATAAAAACATATGATTGTACTATTATACATGGTCTCGCTTTGCTTAGAATCGAAAAGTACAAAATTCTTATAGAGTAGCACGAGGCTAAGGTACCTAATAGTGCTATCCTTAAACCATTAAACCGAAAAAATCAGGAGACGACCCTAAAAATTATAGAACAATATAAATTATTTTATTATAGTCTAAAGGCACATTTTTCAAAATTTCATATACAAGATATAACACAGGGATTTATTTTGAAGATGTGAAAAATACACTTGGTAAATATCTTGCAAAACTTCTAAAGTAGATAGGTAGGTACTTCAGAACATGGCATATCAGAGCTCACTCCGAGATCTGAATGCAGATAAGTCAACAACAATATTATTGCTTACCATCTAAGTAACTGTGAGTAAAAATTCAAGATAAATTTAAGATAACAATGAATGGGAACCAGATACCAAATGAAAATGTCCCTAGATGTAAATAATAACCCCTATGTGTAAAGCTCAACAGAAACCCCACCTTTAAACAGCACAAAGAATCCTTAAAAAAACCTACTAAAACCCAGAATAATGACATTTTTAAATTGGCAGGAACAAGCTGGGGCCGTGGACAGAAAATAATTTAGTACTTTACGTACATCAGCCCTAGCTTTGGTTTACGACACGGCCAAATATTGCACACCCGTATATTTAAGAAGCGCTCACTGTAAAATAAATGTACCTACACCCAATTGAACCATAAAAAAAAAACATAATTATAGAAAACATTGACCTTCCAAAAAGTTAGGACATCTAAGTTCTAAACATCTGTCCAGTGGCGTAGACAGGGTAGTTTCGAATATTCAAAGTTTATTTATTATTTTTTGGTATTTCAAACCACTCCTCTTAGGGAATTTTTATTATTTTATTATTCAATCACACTGTTTTTTCACCTAATGAAAACTGATTACATTTGGCATATTATTTCATTTTTATTTATTCACAATATTAAACTTTGAACTAGGTATGGTATATATGTATAGTAATAAATATTACCTAATTATTTATTTATTAACTAAGGCCGCAACACACACGTTTGTTGTCTCTGTATAATACCTAAATTCTTACTAGTTTATTTATAATTAATATTAAAATAAATTTACCTATTATCAAATTTGTAAAAGAGTGAATAAACTAATCTCTATCATAGAGTTTTATTTTTAAATAAATTGTAAGTACTTAAATATTATTAGATACGTCTGATTATCGATTTGATATACCTGTATCAATATATCGATATGGTCCTAAATTCAGTGTTCGAAATAGTACATTTTACGAACCAGAATGCTTATAGTTCATACTTATAATATAGCATATTATGTATTTTTGTTTGTAAAATAAAGTACCTAATTACATAAGTAGTATATTTTTGAGTGTATCCCCATTTATACAAAAAACCTTTGATTTTTCCCAGATACATTTTCTCTCAAAAGTTATAAAATAGTTTTCCTATTCGCCCATGTATTTGTATAGCAAAGATTTTGGGAAGCACTTACATAAGATATAGATATCTGGGTATACGACGGTACCGCTGATTTATTAACACTGAATATCTCTCATGTGTACTTGCTAATAATTTCAATAATAATATATACTTATAATATATTATATTACCTTTAAAACGTATTTAACCAGGAATTGTATATGTGGTCATAAACATTTTTTAGTTTAAAACAATAAATTGCCATGTTCGAGTACCCTTATAAAGCTCATTATGCTAAACAGTAAGTATATAGAATGGTTGTAGCTACTAGTTACTAAACTAATAAATCATTTTTTTGGTAGATCACATAGAACAAGAGTCTTAAAAACATTAACAGATTTTGAAACAAAATTTATAGGTGAACACTGTACATAAATATATAGAAATAGATTTTTTTTCTTCAATTTATGATTAAATTTACTCAATGATTTATGAAAAAAAGTTTACTTCCAACTTTCTTAATGATTTTTATCAAATACAGTTTTCAATAATTGCTTTCATAAGTTTATATAATAACTTCATTAGGTAAACAGAAAAAGTCAAGGGTAGGATCTCAATAATTAGAAAAATTAGTTGAAATAAAACAAACAAAAATGTTTTTACTAAGCAACGCAGCTCCCAAAATTATTTCTAAATACACTTCTGATTTACATATTCAGTTTTTATTAAATTTAGATTCAATTATTTAACATTAAAATAATGAATATATTGCTTTATTATACAAAATGGCTATATTAAATATATATTTAATATTTAAGTTATAATTAGTCTCAAAATTCAAAATTTAAAGATTCAAAAATCCAAATTAACCTTAAGATATATAACATATTATATTATTTAAAAATGTTAAATTATAGTTAAAAATGTATTTATTTGTATTATTTTACAGACGGAGTTAAAACCAGAAACAAAAAAAGAAATAGACACATTGATTGGAAAGAAAATTGATACATTTATATTATAATTTCAAAAATATTAACCATTATTTTGTAGAAAATTGTTTATTTTTTTAAGGATAATTCACAACCAAACTTATACTATTATTTTTATTACTAATAATAGTAATAAAATTCATATTAAATATGTAAGTATGAATTAATAATCATTTATTTCAGATTGGTGTAAATGTTAAATAAATCAGTTGTAAATATTAAGTATTGCCACTACTGCCAAAAACATTTTATTTATATAATATAATAGATTTATTCTGTACATTTTGTTATTGCATAACATATATGGCTTTTTTTAGCTTTTATTATTCTATACTGAAATGCTACACTTAATGTAGTAAACTTATTGTTAAATAATTATAAGAAATTCAATAATCTAAATTGTGAATATTAAAATACAAAATATTCATAGATCCTTCGGTTCATTTTTTGAGTTTTAAATAAATAGCATTAAGTTGTAGTAACTTTTTTTTTTTACATCTACCAGGCATAATATTGAAATAGAGTGATTCATAGGTTTATATTATTATTATTTCAATAATAATACATTATATAACAAATGGGAATGAAAAAAAAGTCAAAAATGTGTACGACTACATTAATATTAATGAATATTACATCAATTAACCAACTAAAAATCCAACTCCCATTTTTAATTGATGTTTGGCAGGAGAAAACATAGTACTCAATGCAAATGTAAATGGCATTGGATGAAGACGCTTTTCCAATGTTGTACTCACATTCCACTTTCTGTCTATACTACCTAGAAATAAAAATAAATAAAATGTAATACAAATCAAAAATAATTATAATATTATTAATATAGACATATAGTATAATCATATAAACCTGAGATGAATAACTAGAGTAGTAACACAGAATATAACAACCAGAATGGATACTGATAAAATGTACAAAGGCAACATAGGATAACGGTATGAATCAGTAGCCATAATACAACAATAGGCTAACAGTAGGGCCATCTCAAATATACTAGAAGTAACTAGAAGACCAGTTTTTGACACTTGAAATGATTATGGGCCAAATCAAATTTTAATTTATATTTTATCATTGATAACTTTCTAAAATAAAATTTACCTACCTAGTTATGTTTACTATATTTGTAAGTAGGTACAATTCAATACATATTTCAATAACAAAAATGTTAAAAAATAAACATGAATAGATATGAAGATGGGTCAGACCATGGGCCACTAGTTGTCTATCTCTGACATAAAATTTCTTAAGAACCAAAAAAAAACTAATTAGCAACCTTATTATATTGTTTTCCATTTTAAAATGTTATTTAAATTTAAAAATAAAAAATTTTCAATTCCCTCAAATATTATTTTTATTCTAAGACAATATTATCAAAAATATTGTTCCATGTCCACGAGTACTTTCATAATTTTACAATTAAGTACTTTAAGGTACTATAAATGCAGGGCTGTAAAGAATACTTTTACAAAGTATTTAAATATAAATACTCAAATACATTCAAAAAGTATTTCAAATACTTTAAAAAAAAAATATGTACTGTCTATATTATATTTATAATTTTATTAACATAATATATATAACTAATAATTAGGTATACAAAATATTTACTGACATAATTTGTTCAAAATGTTTGTTAATATATTAATATTCTTTTTGTTATAGTAAAATATTCTTTCGACTTTGCATTGCTACTTAATCATGATTATAATCACACTATATAAAGCCTCGTCCACACTAAAGCACGCACAGGCCAAGCATGCATCATGTATGTTCAATATGGATGCTACCACGCACAACTAATACGTATATGCAAAATTTGCGCTTTGTATATTCAGTTGTTTAGTGGACATATATAGTGTATGTATGTTCATACTATTTATTGTTTAGTATTCAAAATCGTGTTAAAAAAATGAAAACAAATATTTTTATTGAACACAATTAAAAATAAAGTGTTACGTATATAATTATTCACCATACACTTAAGTCTAAGACAAAAACCGAGTATAAAGAATAGAAGATTATGCACTACACAATAACGTTCCATGCTACATTTATTTTTATTTTTAAATAATATAATTAATTTTTTCAGCTTCATAGTACTAGCTGGAGTTGTTATATTAATATATCAACTCCAGACTTGCCTCATTGCTCCACTCTATTAAAAATTCATAACATTTGTGAAGTATATAATATAATATAATGTTATAAAATATAAAACAATTGGAAATAAACACCGGCGTGCTCATGCGCACCTATAAGCTTATAAATTTAACATTCACACTGAGCGGTGCGGCGTGAACATCTGTGCGTGCTGAACATAGCATCCACACTAAAAAAAGTTGTACGACCCAAAACATGAGCAGACATGGTCAATCTGTGTGTGCTCTAGTGCGGACACGGCTTAACACATCATGATATTAAACTTTGATCTATAAATCATATAGTTTATCTGATTTTATAATATATATATATATATATACATACCCATGTAAATTATATTTTTTTTCATGTACAAATTGCGAAATGTTACATTTTGATTTTTAATAAAATTATATAACATAGATGTAAAATATAAAAGTATTTAAAGTAAATTAATATTCAATACTTAAAAAATATACTTTACATCTGGTAAAGTGACAACCCACAGAATAGATAACCTGCCAAGAAATATTTGGTAGTAGTCCGTGGTACCACACTTCATAATATATAATATAAACTCTGTAGTTATGTGAATTAGTCTGCATAAAAAAATCAGAAATCTAAAAAAATGTCATTATTAAGAGACAAAAGCTAGTGTCTAATTGTTTGATTTTGGATAATGTTGATTAAAAACAAAATGCAAACTCATGAAAAGAAGTGTTTAGATTTTCACCTTAAAAAGCTTATTTACATTTTTGAGGAGACTATTTTGAAAATTTAGTTGGTAAAAAAAGTTGATGACTTTATTTTTGCTTGTTTATTTTTTGAAGGAGAATATTTTCAAGACACCTGCCACCCCCCCCCCCCAATAAATATTTCTTTGAGACAGCCCTGATTAGGAACTTCAAAAATGTTGTGAAGAGCCAAAGCTGCGGGATAAAAAAGTTTGAATACCTCTGAATTGACACAATGCCATACATACAATGCTATCTTCATTTCACACCTTTTTAAAAGAGTTTTAGATGGGAAATTTTTAAACTTATATGTATTTGTTTTGCTGTTGTATGATATAAACTCTCATTAGTGTGAGTGTGCATTGATCATTACTGTATTTCCCGCATGATCCACACAAATCATCCAAAGCATGTATCCATCGAGCAATAAATTATTATATTTTGTAATAAACATGCAATTGAATATCTATAATTGTATTTTTCTGGATAAGTATAAATAAATATTACATCTGAGCAAAACTGAAGATTTTACATTGAAAAATTTAAAACTAATTTACGAGGCGTATTCGAAAAGTAAGGGCCGTTTCGTCATAAAAAAAATTATAATCATATGAAATAGGTTTTATTAGCACATTTAGTTTATTACAAATCTACTTCACTTTTCCACATAATCGCCGTTC
>JAIPRL010000817.1:0-18812 GCA_025469235.1 Pemphigus obesinymphae | reverse complement strand
TACGCACAGATAGGCAAATGACTACTGAATCAAAACAACACCTGAAATAGTTGCACGAGTAGTGCACATACAGATATGTACAAGTTTAAACGTGTTACGACTTGTCGATTTTGAAATATAAGCGAACAGCCTTTACTTTTCGAATACGCCTCGTAATATACAGCTTTTTATTGTAATTTTAAATTCATAAAATTCTATTTTGTATTTAGAAAAAAGTATTTTAAAAATCATCTGATAAAAATATAGAAGATATAATAACAAATTCTGAACTGTTTTCAAAATTAAAATTAAACAAGTTTAATACCATTTATTTATGAAAATGCCAAAACTATTGAAGTGCTTGAAAAATACACTATCAAGGACCTTTAATACCTTGAGAGTTAAGACACCTATAACCGATTTTAAAGATAAAAATTTGCAAGACAATATAATACATAATATGACATATTATTTAAAGAGATTTTAGAAGTTTTACAATCATGTTCATAACTCGTTGGTTCCTTATCATTTATTATAAACATTAACCATCGTTTGGATTTTCAGAATAATCTTAATTCAATTTCACTCTTCTCTTATCTGCTTTACTCTACTTTACTCTAACTATGAATATTCAAAAATACCCCATTGTCCACATCTAAATAACAAATACCTAACTAAGAAAATGTGCATTTTATACTATATATATTATATGCATGGATGAATTTCACAAACAAAAAAGACCCATTTTTAGTCCATTATTATTATTATTATTGGGATTGATTGAATAGTCCTATACAGATTTTGAAAACTGATTTAAATTTGTTAATAACTCTACTTTTAATAGACTTCTTTACTTTTTTTTCATTTATTCATTAAAATTATTTTATGAAATTGAAAATTACTAAATATTTATTGATGAAAAATTAAAATAAAAGATAAAAATTTAAAAAGGAAAATAATCGATTAAAAGTTAATTTGTTGATAAATTCAAATCTATTTTCCAAATCCAAATTAAATGAAATGCTAAAGCTGTTAGAATTTTAACTAATGACCCTATCATGAAAAAAGACTATCATGTCCATGAAAAGTTCAAACTAACTGATATAGTTGGCGTTCCGACAAATATGACGGAAACACAATCAAGGTATAAAGGCAATAATCGATAACCTCCCTAGTATTATTCATAATATGCATGTAGCCAGTGGACAAAAAAGGGAGACGAAAACGCACAAGAAAAAGTACTATTCCACTATATTAATGGTTGCTATGAAAACTTATTGTAAATTATGAACTATGTGAGGAAAAATCACGAAAAATGTTCGCAAGGCGTTGTGCAACCAATTTTAGCTTCTTCTTTGAACTAACGGTGCCAAGTGGATCTTGTTGACTACCTTTTACCTGATGAAGATTTCAAGTTTATTCTTCATTACCAAGAAAACTTGACAAAGTTTTCATTTTTCCGACCTCTGAAGTGCAAGAAAACTACGGAAGTGGCAAAAGAACTGTTACATATATTTTTGGAATTTAGTGCCCCCCAAATCCTGCAGTCCGAATTATGTCGTGAAGTCACTACAAGCATTATTACAGAATTAGCATCGTTATAACCTAATCTCATACTATCTAAGGGTCGGCCACGTTACCCACAAAGCCATGAGTCCGTAGAAAGAAGAAATTGTACATTGAAAGATTCATTAGTTGCATGGATGCGGGACAACAAAACTGCCACATGGAGCTACTCTCTAAGGCTTCTCTTTCGTACAATGAAGCGTTAACACCACATACCACGAAACCATCAAGATGATTCCTTATGATTGTAAAATATATTTTATAGACATTAGATGTAGAAGATATGCTCGGAGTGGCAGTAGATGGATTAACAGATGAACAACAGGAACTCAATGAACTAATAAGGAACACGCGAACGATTTTGTAGTTAGAGAACAAAATTGACGAAGTAAGTATTTACATTATAATAAGCAGATTAAATAAAACAGACTGCACATAAATTGTAATCCTATAGTATAATGTATTTTAAAATGTATTCATGTGTTATTACAAAATATTTTGCAGTTCTGAATCCGTTGAGAAGAGGCATAAAAAAAAAGAAGACATTGAGGCTGACGGCTGAAATATTGTTTCTGAACATCCTACTCCAATAAAACGCAAGCATGCAATCCAAAATTTGAATCAATGAGAGAATAGGATGGTAAACAAAGGCAATGGCACCCTACCTCCAATAAAAGTTGGTGACGTTTTGGTAGCCATCCCATTGATGGACCGAGACGGTGGAGATGCAGTAAAAACCTCCTTGCAGTAAATTATAGAGGAAAAAGATAAAAAAATTTGTATCGTTACGAAAGAAGGAGTTCTCAACGCATGGCTAGAGCGGAACAGTGTGGCATCTACAAAGTACTGTTCCATAACTAACGAAGACGTCCGAACAAATAATGAGTATTCATTAAGGGAGCTAGTCCGGTTGGGATCAGTTGGGACAGGCCAGGGATACCATCAATGATTGTGTCGTGCGAATTGTACATCAAAGAAATGCACACGTCAAAAAAATAGCATGGTATGTAATTCGGTGTGCCATCCGGGCCGTAGCTGCCATAATACTTAATTTTTAATTAAATTAATTTTTTGTAAGACCATATATTTTTTGTTGAATTTTTTTATAGTTGATATAAGTAATAGTATGAGTATAATAAATATAGTTATATTAAATTTTCCTATTCATTTATATATATAAGGAAAAGTGCTTTGCAAATTTCATGTATTTGTCAATGACGTCGCTTTTTTCATCAAATCAGCAATTTTTCTGCCAATTACATAAATTTAGTGATTTCATGAATTTGGCGTAACATATACACGACCCCTTAAAATTAAACCGCCTTAGCAAACTTATTTTGTAAAAACAAGGTACAATTTTTTGACAATTCGAGAGTCTACATACATAATTGTAAGCCTGTCCATACATCACCTCATTAAATAGTATTACCTATAAAGAATATTGTTATCAACCAATAAAGCATTATTTTATATCAAAAAATAATATAATTTATTGTGTACTACAATTATCCAGTTATCTCTTTCATCAACAATCTTTCATTATTGTTAGTAGGTATTTACTATTGATACTTACGTACCTACTAAAAAACCTACCTAAAAAAAAAAATTCTTTACAAAGAAATTTCTATTTAATAATTTTTTTTTTTATTTGAGAAACTGTCAAGTTTGTTAATTAAAGGTGTAACTACAAAATATACAATAGTATTAAGTATCTATACCTAGTATATGTCATTATTACCTTTAATGTTGATATCTGATTTAGGAATTTGTGCTTGATATGCAAATGTTGCATTTACATCTCGTTGTAGAAGACTACCTTCTAGATCTACACCAAATTGGAGTTGTTCACTAGCTTTGTAATGATAACAACATTGTAACCCCGTAAAGCTTAAGGTAGTACTGATTGTGGTAGCATCATCATCTAAAAAATAAATTATAACATTAGGTTTTAATTTATAAGTCCAACATTAGTTTTAAAAATTATTATTTACATATATATCTTCCTAAGACATTGAAAACTGTTATATGTCCATTTGGAATTTGTGGACTACGTTGATGAATGACTTCGGCACCCACTGACGTTCTATTATTCCAAGCATATAAGAACTGGGATATATAAATTCCAGTATAATTGAATAAATCAGGGTTGACTAGACATAAAGTAGCTGTATATCTGTCTGCTTTATACTCAGCAGTTGTTTGAATTCCACTAGTTTTGAATTCTTGAAACTGTTATGCATAATACTTTAAATATATTTCTACAACTTTATATAGAATATAACTAATTAAATAGATACCTGAGTGTTCAGTTTAACTTTCACTTTATCCCAGGGTTGTACATTAACATTTGTAGAAATATTTCCACGCGGATCAATGTCTCCCATCAAAAGAGGACTATAGTCTCCAGGCCCAATCTGATTAGTACCCACAAATGTAGATCCAAATTTGTAGCTTGATGATTGACTGGTTAATCCTATAAGTAGACTGTGGCTAACAAAAAAATGATTGCTCAGCCCTTTATTGATCACAAGACGGATGCCCTCGAAAGTCATTGGAAACAATTCTAAAATAATAAATCATTAATATATTACAATTAACTATGAATTTATTCATTGTTTGGATGGAGGCTCTTAATATATTCTTTTATATTGTCTAACCAAAAATAGAATCAATTCTTGTTGAAAAACATATTTATGAATATTAAACAGTTTAAAATAATTGTAATTAATTTCTTATTGTGTACTTATTTCTATTGAAATAAATAAGTCTTTATTTTTACTTGTAGTTATTATATTTTCAACTGAATGGTAAGTCTAGTAATAGACTTTTCCTCAGATTTTAACAGATCAAAAAATATATATATATTCAAGTACCTATGCTTGTTATAAGCTTTTCTTATCAAACAAAAAGTGAATCAACTGAGATTTAGATGAAATACAAAGACAACAACACAAGCGAAAACATACCTTTGCATTTCTTATGTAATTCTTCGACCGATCCTGGATTTTCAATGCGCTCTTCAGGAGGCAGTTTTTGTGGAGTTGAAGGTGGCGGTACTGGTGTCATATTAGGTGGCATCGGTGGTAAATTAGAAGAAGCTTGTACGTTACCCATGACGTTTTTGTTCTAATAGTTTTATAGATAGGTAATAATCTGATATTATGTAAACTAAAAAATAATCAAAAACTATTATATTTATAACGCAATACTGGGAAAGTCACGTCTGGGGCAAACGATGTCCCTCAACAAACTAACAAAATTAAAATTTAATTTAAATAAATTAAATAATAAATTGATTTCCACGCTGTTTTACATTATAGATTTGTAGGTAAGGAAATATTTTACCGACAGGCGACAGTTGATTATCAAAATCGATCAATCCGGTTCACTGATATCAATCGTGGAAGAAAAACTGAGAAACCGTATAACCAATTATTCTTTCATTTTCCTTCAAACGTCAGCACTGTAAGAGAATTCAAAATAAAATTTGAATCATGAATCATAGAAAAGAACCATATGCGGGTATATGCATGGCCAAATAACTTAATAAAATATTAAACTTAGTAAAATAAATTTGGCCATGGGTATATGGGCCACCCCTAAATAATTTATTCATAACCCCCACCAATATTGTATAAACTAGTGGTTTTAAGCATGACAAAATATTTTGTCATGGTTTTAAGCATGTAAAAAAATCGTTCTAAATTGTTATACTTTATTCTCAATGTTTTTCATCCATAGATAACACATTATATTATTTATGATTCCATCACATACATTTTTTTTAAACTTTAAACAACAAAAGGCAAAAGTATAATTAGGTACTACTATAAAATATATATCTATTAACTGTCATAAGGCTTTTATATAAAGCAACAATATAGAATTTTACTATGATCAATCATAATTTAATTAAAAAAACTACAAAAAAAAAAAAATGTTTAAATATATAAGTAAATAATTTCAAGAATTTAAAAAATATTAGAACATACCCAGCTAGGTATTTAAAAAATTCACTCGGTAAAAACAAGTTTCAGCCATCAGCCATCAGTTACATTAAAATAATACAAAATTTAAATTAAATATAGAAATATGAAAATTTATTAAATTTAATTACAATTTTAAAATAGTTGAAATTATAAATATTTAAATAAAATACAAATTTGTGTATTTAATTAATGAAAGTAAATATTGGTTAATAAAATACAATGACAATTATAAACAAAATATATTTTTATTATAACATAATATATTTGTTATATAATGAAAAAATGTATATAGCAATCAATCTTTTTCATTCATTTTTTGTTTTAAGAAAGGTTTATGTAGAGTATTGTATAACTGTGTTGCTTTATGTTGAGCGAAACCAGGACATAATGCTAAAGATGTTTGAGAAGCTTTACAAATATTTTCCAAAGATCCAAATGTAGATAGCAACAATGCAGCATCAGTTTTGTTTACAGCACGGATACTTGTAAAAGCATTGATAACCTATTATTTTATGTATAAATTATAAAATATAATTTATTAATTTCATATAGGTAACTAATTTAAAAATAAAATAGAATAAAATTTACTTTGGAATGGTCATCTCCCTCTGCTTTTTCCATTATTAGATCGGGTGGCTTATTTTCAAATATTTTATAGGTTTCAATCAGTTTGCCTGCCTCTTCAGAACTCCAGGCTAACATTAATGTAAGGTCTGCTACCAAACACATTTTGGTTATTTGTTTGAGAGCTGCGTGTGGTTCTTTGACATCTATCTGAAGTAACAATACTCGGAGCTCATATAGTTTTCCCAGGGATTTCACTCTATTATATATGTAATCAGGCTTTAACATGTGATAGCGCAATGATAGAAACAGTGCACATGTTGTACGTCCCATTACATAGTCTGGTATAATGCCATCAGAATATTCCCATGGTACGTTAACAATTGATTTCAATAATGGATTACCTCTCTATAAGAAAAAACATATTACTATTTAGATAAATAATATTATCTAAAATGGATGATAACTACTTGTTTGTTGTTGACTAATACACCAACAGAAGATGCAGATTTTACAGGGGATTGTCTAACACCACTTGTACTAGGTTGATTAATATCCTCTGTATTTTTTAATCCCCCAACAGAATCAATCGATTCATAATGTTCCGATGCTTTCACTTTTCTAAATTCATCTATCACAACAAACATGTATGTAACAAATTAAAATATTTATTATGAACAAAAAATGATGAAAATAATGTAGGTATTTACCAGCAAATGAACCTGGATTATTCATGTGAACTAAAAATGTAATTTATTTATACTAATTAAAATGGGGTATATTATATATAATTAGGTAGATAACTTATACACTTTAAGAAAAAAGTATTATAAGTAGGTAGTTAGTTATTAATTAAAATACTTTTTTTATTTGTAATGTAAATATTTAATAATTAATACACATATTATATATGACATTAATGTTGTCTAAACTAATAACTTGAACATATTTTGTATTTTGTAGAATTATACTAGGTATTTGATATTTTGAATTACAATCTCAAAACCGAATTAAAACCATAAACAAATATAAAATTTAAAAGTCAGATAACATAATCATTTGTAGTCTTGTAGATAATAAGAATTTGTTTTTATTTTACTTTTTTTTTGTTATTTGTGTTTATTGATAAGCGATAAGGAATGAGTTGGTAAATAGAAAATGTGAAGTAGAATTTTGATATTAAAAATAAAAGTATAGAAATTTAAAGAAGTACATTATATTTTGATAATATTAAATATTACAGTTTAACCTTTTTAGTTTAATTAATTTGATTCAACAAAATACTTTACTTTATATACAGGTTAACAAGTTAAACTTTTTTTTTTTACTGTACCATCTTTGAACACATCAATTTGTACGTACCTACTACCATTGATTATAAATTAGTAATTTATAATCAATGCTACTACTTATACCTACAATTTTTAAATAAAAAAATCTTGTACTAACATCTTTTTAACTAAACATTTTTGTAAAATAAAAACAGCCAAGTTCTATATTTTGGTTATTCTTTAGTTCTAATTAATTTCTATTATAATATATAGATCGCAAGATTTTTACCAAGATTCAAAAATGTTGATTCATTTATTATTAAAAATTATTGATTTAACTAGAATCCAAAAAGTTATCCTAATATTATGATATTATATATACAATTTCAAAAGTACTTTCCTATATGAATTAAAATATTTTATTTAGATACTATTTTAATTACAGAAATATTAATCAAACTATTCATCAAACAAGATGGGTGAACGCAAAGGACAAAATAAATACTACCCTCCTGATTATAATCCGGCAGTTGGAGGGCTTAATAAATTTAAAGGAACACATGCCTTAAGAGAACGTGCACGAAAACTTCATATGGGTATTTTAATAATTCGTTTTGAAATGCCATATAATATATGGTGCGAAGGATGCAATAATCACATTGGAATGGGTGTTCGGTAGGTATAGTATATATTTTATTATCTGAAAAAATATTATTAATTAATAAAACTTGAATATTTAGGTATAATGCTGAAAAAACGAAAATTGGAATGTATTATTCAACACCAGTATATCAATTTCGAATGAAATGTCATCTTTGCAATAACCATTTTGAAATTAAAACTGACCCTGGGGTAATATTAAATTAATATAATTACTGGTTTTATCATGAAAATTAGTGTTTTGAACTTAGTGGTGCAACAAAGACCTGCAAAATTATTTAAAATAAAAAAACAAAACATCATATTGACACAATATATTAATGACAATTTTGAGATCTGTCCGAATTATCACATTCACTGCGAATGACGCCTTAGGGCTTCATTTGGTTTGTTTATATGTGAGAATGACACCAATTGACATCATTTCTAAATTCTTTTTCTATTGGTTTTAATTCAAACAGCGTTAGATTTTAATCTTTTTTTTTTTTTTGTTAGTGTTGTTCAGTGTGTAATACTATGAAAATCATACCTCAAATTTTCTATTTTTATGTATTCATAATATGATAATCATATTATGATATATCATAGGCCTACAATAACTCTTTATCGGAGAACACTTTTGTATTGTTATTTCATTGAAACATAGTGTTATTTTATTGTGCACCATTAATTGTATTCTTTCTGTTATGAGTTACGAATTGAATGAACTTGATCCATCCCTCCCGACCAAAACGTAATTGTGCGAGTCTGGTGTATGAGAGTAAAATTAAACATATGCTTTATTATGATTTTTCTAATTCTGATAGCATCTTCTTGTACAAAATTATATTTTATAACTAATATTATAATAAAGTATAAATTATTTAAATGATTAATGTAATTATTTATCATGACGGCACTTAGCGTCATAAAAAAAATTTTATTTTGACCAGCACTGAGGTATATATATATAAAAAATTAACATGCAATAAACATGTTAACAGGATGTCTGGGTTAGCAAGTCTCTACTTTATATTAATATATATGTTTTTAAATATTTGTTCTACAATAATAAATTAATTGTTTTATGCATGTTACAAAATAGAATTTAGATTATGTGATTGTAAGTGGTGCTCGTAGACAAGAAAATCGATGGGATCCCTTTGAAAATGAACAAATTGTGCCAGAAGATAAAGATACAAGTAAACGATTGTTTGATGATGCCATGTTTAAACTTGAACATGGTACTGAAGACATTGATAAAGCTAAAAAGGCAGCACCATTATTGGTTAAGCTTCATGATGTACAAGATGCTAAATGGAATGATGATTTTGCTGCTAATTCATTATTAAGACAACAGCTAAGAGTAAGTTAGGAACTAAACCATTAAGGGGGGGGGGGGTACAAAAATTGTATACTAGACTTCTAATATATTATACTTCTATGAAATTCTATGGATTTCATGTACTTCCACTTATTTCTGTGTATTTCTACAATCTATATATTTCAATTTTGAAAT
Organism: Pemphigus obesinymphae; assembly: GCA_025469235.1. Lineage (NCBI taxonomy): Eukaryota > Metazoa > Arthropoda > Insecta > Hemiptera > Aphididae > Pemphigus > Pemphigus obesinymphae. The sequence goes on along the minus strand of JAIPRL010000817.1, from coordinate 9,285 downwards.
AAATAGGTATGCCTACTAATTTGCTTTAATTTCTATTAGCAGATTGTTGTAATGCTACAATTTTTAATCACAGCAAACATTTGGAATTCATTGAAAACAATAGTGGTTTTTGACCCGTTTTAATAATGTAAATGGTATAATCATATATTAGCAATTTATTATTCTAGATATTTAAAATGATGTTAGAACTCAAACTGCCCATTAGCCATTAAGGCTATAATTTGTAGGTGTAACATTCCATAATATATAATAGTGCTAACTGAATCAACGCAAAAACCAAATTACTGGTCATGAAAAACTAAACTTTTAATAATATATTATATTAACAACATAAACACCTGTTAAGAAAAAATTTTTCAAAAATCTAACTTTTATAATGAGATAGAAGGGATTACAAATTTTACTAATCTTAATGTGAAATTATGCATTAAAAAAAATTTGGTTCTTTTAAAATATTATAGTCTGTGTTTGGCGCAAAGGTGTTCAAATATGATGATCCTTTTATTTTATTTTTAGTTGGAAAAATTATGGATTTGTTGGCATAATACAGAAAAAAAGTTGGATTTTTTTTTTTGCTTATTTATGTTTTCAAAAAAGTATCGCATTTTATATTAAAATTCATTATAACAAATACAAATTGTACGAACAAACAGACAGACATAATGGGAATATTAGATATCTATATTTATACAGTAGAACCTCGATTAACCGTGCTCACTCTTCTGAAAATTAAAAAATAAGTATGGACTGTAGATATATATGTAGTTATAATCGAACATTTTATATTACATAATACACAATATCGACAATCGTATTAATGACATTTTTGACGATAATAATATGACAAGCAATATTGTACATCGATTATTATATTTATCGAATCACCTTCAGTGTGCTTTTGTCCTTCGCTATCGCCGAACGTAACGTGCGGTATAACATATTAATCTAATAATGAGTGCTAAACGAAAACGTGTCGTTCTTTCTCTAGAGAAAAAAGTGTTGATTATTAACCGGGCTCTAGATCATGGTGAAAGTGTTCAAAAACTTGCAAATGAGTTCGGCGTGGGTCAACAGACAGTTCGGGACTTGATCAAACAAAAAAATGAAATTTTCAAGTTCTTGAAAATAAATAAATCTTATACAGAATTATCAGCTAAAAAGAGAAAAGCAATAAAAAAAGTCATCATTATCTGACATGGAATCTGCTCTTTTTGAATGGTTTAAACAGAAGGGTATTGAAGGCATTCCGATTTCTGGGCCAATGGTTTGTGAAAAAGCAAAATGGTTTCATGAAAATTTGAAAATTGAGGAAACATTTAATGCTTCACAAGGCTGGTTATTTAGGTTCAAAACTCATCATGGCATAAGACAGCTGGACATTCAAGGCGAAAGCCTAAGTGGAGATTTGACTGCTGCAACACTATTCAATGACAAATTCAATTCATTCCTTTCAAAATTGAACTTGTCCCCTGACCAAGTGTACAAATGAGATGAATCAGGTCTATTCTGGAAAATGCTACTTTCAAAAACACTTGCGGCGCAATCTGAAAAATCAGCTCCTGGACATAAATCTAATAAAGAATGACTTACTATTATAACATGTTCAAATGTGACCGCTTCACATAAGATCAAACTAACTGTTATTGGGAAAGCTAAGAAACCAAGATCTTTTAAAGGGACAGAAATTAAAAAAGCTTGGATGTCGATATTGTTGATTGGCTACAAAAAGATCTTAACGAAGAGGGATTTGAGCGTTTGAGTGACAGTGACATAGCAGTTCGTTATGGCAGCATAACTACACCATCTACCTCACAACAGCCTGATTCTTCTTCTGAGAGTGATAATGACGACAGTTTTGAAAAAATTCAGACAAGCCAAGCAATGGAAGCAGTTGATGTCCTCTTGAACTTCTGCAAACAGGAAAATTTTGACTTCCATGACGTTATTGGCTTAAGAAAAATTAGAAGTGAAGTAAAGAAAATTATTTCAAACCAAAAAAAAACAAAGACTGATAACTTCATATTTTAAGCCCTGATAACTTGTTGTATATTACATACATATGTATATTTTTAATTATAATTGAATCAAAATTTTTAAAATTTCATTATTATAAAATTGTACCTACCTATGTATTTTAAATTATAATTAAATTAAAATTTCATTATTTTAAAATTGTACCTATGTACATATTTCTAATTATAATTAAATAAAAAATTTCATTATTATAAAAAGTCTCGATTAACCATGATTTTCATTTATCCATGTGACCCCCTCCCCACCATTACCTCGGATAATCGAGGTTCCACTGTATATAAAAACCTAAAATGAGCGAAATTAGTTTTAAAAATTTATTTCATGTATAAACTATAGTAAAAAAGTTAATTACTTAATGTTTTGACAATACTAAACTATATATTGTACTAATTAACTTCTTATATTAATATAATTTTTCTACTTTTCAGACAAAAAAACATAAATTAGCAGTAAAAGAAAAACACGACAATGAATTAAAAGAAAGGCTTTCATTGAGTATTCCATTAGTAGATGAAATTGAAGAAGATGTAAAAATCGCTAAGCTCTTGAGTTATCAAACTTCAGATAGTAAGTGTACTTTTATACACGTTAACCATTATATAGAAAATTAATGAAAAATATACTCAATTTAATGCATTCATCCATAAATATGCAATTTGTATACATTTCCATACAAATTTATAAAAATATGAGAAAAAATATGAACACTTGAAATCTGTACCTTATGAAATTTCAAAATTTTTAATAAGAATTACTTTTAGTCAAGTATACAAAAATATGCATTTGCAAATAAAGCCTGGTCATAGTCATTAATGATTAATAAAAACAAACCATATTTATTTGTAGAAAATAAAATGTCTTTAATTTTTGATATTGTGCATTTATTCGAAAATAATCGGCATAATTGAATAGGTTACATTTAGAAAAAAACAATGTAAAATTATATTTAAAATCAAAAAATTCATTAATTCAAAAAATTTAGGTAATACTTTTATAAAAATAAAGTAATAAGTAAAAAAATAAAATTATCCTATAAAGTATTAGAAAAAGTATTATAGGTAACAAATGTGTACAAATAGGTATATTATAGTACTTTTTCAAATACTCTAGGCATATTTTCTTTATATATATATATATATATATATATATATTTATATTATATCTTTTCACATATTCTTCTTCTTCTCATTCGCCTTCTCTCCCAAATACTTGGCGTCAGCCACTTTAGTCCTACACTTAACTCTCCCACTTCTTCTTAATTTATCCCCACCTTCTTTATATCACTCGCCATCATGTCCCCCACCTCTTTTTGGTCTTCCTCTATACCTGTTTCCATCAACATACATTTCCTTTACTAATATAACTTCATCAGTCTTTTCCCTCCTTAATACATGTATCGAAATTATTCCGATACTACCTCTTATAAATTTATTCCTAATTTTGTCCACTCTAGTCATTCTACTTACCCACCTTAACATTATCATCTCTGATATACTCGTTCTCTGTTCTATCTTCCTATCTACTGCCCAACATTCTGTTCCATACATCATTGCAAATCTTACCCCTGTCTTATAAATTACCTTTTAATCTAATAGGGATTCTTTTTTCACACAAAACACCTGACACTTCTCTCCACTTAATCCTGTGTATCATATCCTCTCCGAAACCCCCACCTTTCTGTATAATATATTTTAAAAACTTGACCTCTCTCATGACATTCTCACTCAACTTTATTTTTAGTCTTTTCCTATTCCTTCTATGTTCCCTTTCACCAAAATCATACTAATCCTTAGTCCTTTACTTTCAAAATCTTCCCTCCACTCTTCAAGTCTACCATTCACTTCTTCAGGACTCTCCTATCAGTACTATATCATCTGCAAACAGTATGCATATGGTACCTCACTCTGTATATCCTTTATTTTTACATCCATTACCAGGGAAAACATATAAGGACTCAAAGTTGAACACTGGTGCACTCCCACTCTGACCCTAAAATCTTCAGTTTTCCTACACCGACTCCTCACTCTTGTACTCGTCCCTTCGTACATGTCTTCAGTTATGTTCACATAAACATTTGGTAATCCTTTTTTCATTATTGCCCACTTTAAGATTCCCTTAGGAACCCTATCATAAGCCTTCTCTAGATCAGTAAATACCATACACAATTTCCTTTTCTTTTCTCTATACTTCACTACAATCTGTCTTCCATAAAATATTGGCTCCATTGTTGATCACCCAGCATAAACTCAAATTGATTTCTATACTATATTTCACAAGAGATCATTCGGAATCGTACAGGTGATAAGAACGCAGTGTGACCGTAACGAGATTAAAGCACATTTCAAAATTCATTATTTTTTATTTCAATTCTTCTTTACCCTTAAATATTGGTACCACACAACTCTTCCTCCACGCTTCTGTAATTTTTCCTTCAATTAGTTCCTTATTAAAGAATTTGGTCAGCCTTTTTATACCTAAACGTCCTAATACTTTCAATACATCTACCGGTACTTCATCCAGTCCCACCCCTTTCTTATTTTTCATTTTTCTCACAGCGCTCCACATTTCCTCTTCCCTTATTAAATCCACTATACCCAAAATCTACTCTATTCAATCAATTGCTTCTCTCAGAAATTCTTCATTTAATAATCCCTCAAAATATTCTTTACTTTGTCTTATCTCTTTATAACTTTGTTCTTTGTTAACACCCGCCTATCTTTATATTTTATACACCAAACATTCCTAAAGTCCCTGGATTGTTTTTCTCTTTCCTTAGCCAGCCTGTACACATCTTTTTCCCCTTATTTAGTTTCTAACCTCTCGTACAACTCATTATATTTCCCTAATTTAGCTTTACTCACTGTACTTTTTGCTGATTTAGATAAACTTTTAAACTCTATCTAAACTTCCCTCTCTCTGGTTTTCTGCCATTAATAAAACTGTATATTTTTTCTTTGATATTATCTCCTGCATTTATTCTGCTGATCACCATGTTTGCTTATCTTCTAGCATACTACCTCTACTCTTGCCAACAACTTAGAAACCCTCTTAACATCCTATGCTACATTTTCTCACATTTCATTTATATTCCCTTCTATGCTCCACACCCATGTCTCAATCAGCTTTTTTGTAAATACTTTTTCATTTTAATTCGTTAGTTTCCAGAACCTATCTTATCTATTTTTTTTCGTTTTGTACACCCTCTTTTTCCTACACTAAATATCCATAACCATTGACCTATGTTGTGTTGTCACACTTTCACCTGGGATTACCTTACAGTTCTTACACTCTTTTAAACCTCCACTCTTCCACATAAAATAATTTGTTTGTGATTTGTTCCCTCCACTCTTATAGGTTATTTAATGTTCTTCTCTTTTCCTAAAATAAGTATTCACAATATTGCTAATTCATATGCTGATGCAATGTCAAATATTCTTTCTCCAACTTCATTCCTTTCTCCAAATCCATATCTGGTGAAATAAATAATAATTTAATTTAAACGGAATATTTTTTCGATTATAATAAATAAATAAGTTTCCAAACAAATATTTTTACAAATTATTATTTTTCCGACAAAATTAATTCTGATAAACTATTTTCCGAGGAAATATGTTTTTGATATACCTAATACGTTTCCGACAAATATTTTACTACAAAATACGATTCTGGGCATATAATATTTTCCAATATTTTATCTGTTCCTAGCCTGTACACTTTTCCCCCTTTTTGCTACCTAATCTTTCATACAACTCATCATATTTCCCTAATTTATCTTTACTCGCTGCACTTTTTGCTGCTTTACATTAACTTTTATATTCTACCCAATCATCTCTTTCCCTGGTTTTCTGCAATTTCTTAAACTATTTTTTTTCTTTAATATTATTTCCTGCATTTCTTCTGCCCACCACCATGTTTGCTTATTTTCTCTTGCATACTACCCTTATTCTCTCTAACAATTTCCTTAGCTTTCTTCTTAACACCCTTTGCTATCTTTTCCCATATTTTGTTTATATTCCCTTCCACTTTCCACACTACAGTCTCATTTAGCTTTTTGTAAATACTTTTTCATTCTCCCCAGTTAATTTCCACCATCTAATCTTTGGTTCTTTATCCAAATTTTTATTTTTGTGCACCCTATTTTTCCTATACCAATTAATAAAATGAAATAGATAATATAATTTCAATTATAAAATTAATATAAAATTAAGATTTACAATAGGTTCAAACATATACTTATTTATTGGCTTTAAATGAATATCAAATTGATATTCAATTTTTCAGGATTCTTCACAACATTATTTTGTTATTATAGGTACAAAAACTAGACAGAAAAAATTTATTCATGAGCTTCGCAAGACCACTTCCAAGCCTGGATCTAATAAATCAAAAAAATTACTTAATTTGGGTATAATACCTTCAACTATAACAAGCAACAAAAACCAATTACCAATTATTACAACAAACACTTGTAATAATCATTTGTCCTCACTTGTGTCTGCTGATTATGAATCATCGTCAGATTAATTCTATATTCAAATATAAAAATCACTTGTTCATAATAATTTAATTATTTTATGTAGCAAAATCAATTATTAGTAACAATGAAATTCATATTAAATATGTATAGTATTAATATTAATATTAGTAATTACAATATAATAATATATGTAATCATTTGTGTACACATTACATCTGTATACATGTGTATATAATGTTAAGTTATTAAGAAACATTTTAAATATTAATAAATTATATAAAATTTCATTTTGGAATATCAAAAAAGTAAATAATATATATTATGTATTTGGTTTAATAATTAAGTTTATTTTTCAATGTATGAATATGGTATGATGACATTTTGTTCCCTGCACATTTTCCTATTTGAGACTTTTTGTTCCCAATGTGGATAATTTGTTCCTTTTTATATTTTTCACCCAAAAAAAAGTGCATGACTTGTGCCTTTTCAAAAAAATAAAACAAATTGTGCAAAAAAAGAACAAAATATTACACTTAGATTTTTTGTTCCTATGAGACATTTTGTTCCGTTTTTAGAATAATTTGTTCTTTTCTGAAAATTTCGACATAAATTGAACTATTATTGTTTTAGCATAACTTGTACAAGGGAGTTAGAATGTTGCGTATACACATAAATTATAATTTTTAATGCTTACATCATACATTGCATGCCATATTGATCTCTTTAATAAATGTCAGTAACTAATATTTTTTATGCCATATTTAGATGAATTTATTCAAATTGCATTAAATTATTTTCAATTTGTAGATTTATGTAAATTAAATAAATTTATAGGTACAGTTATTTTATTAAATATGTATGTGTATATGAGTAATTCTGTACCTGAGGGGTATAATGATCCAAAACCATTTTTCAAACTTTTCAGGAGAAGAAAAAACAAAAAAAGCATAGCTATGGAAATTGATTTTTTTTTAACTGTAACCTCTTTAATTATTATAATTCATATATTTTTTTATTTTAATTTAAATATAATATAATATTTTTATTAAATAATATTAATAAATTCTATTATGGGAACCGTAACTTTATCAGTTTAGATTTTATGTGTTTATAAAATCACTAAGTTGAGACTTGTATGTTATTTTTGATTTTCCCAAAGTACTAATAACAAAATAATCTTCAAATTGCTTGCTTTGAAGCTTTGTATTTTTGCCGTTCGCTATTATTTCTTCTTTCTCCTTCACCCGGGAAAAATTCATAAATTGAATAAGACGGATTACTGTTACTGAATGAGCCTTGAGCTATATCACACATTACTTTTATAAAATGAATATGGTTTATGTTAATAGCCAGGATTATGCAATGGGGAGGACAGTTAAGTATAAATTAAACTATAGATTTTTACATTGTTTATTAGTTTTGTTGCTTAAAATAAAAATAAAAAGTGTAAATGATAATGCATTTATTAGATAAAAAGACAATAGGGCAATAGGGGGGGGGAGGTTAAACACCCAAAATCCCCTGGCTACTCTACTGTTAATAGCCCTCTCTGATCAAATAGCTATAAGTTATTTTAAGTTATATTTAATGATAATTTAATATACCAGTGTTGCAGGATATTTTTACCTCACATACATTTTACCTCCCCTGGTAAAAATATCTTAGGAATTCAGGGGTTGAAGTGGGAGGAAGACACAAGGAGACCAAGTCTCCTTACCTTTAACCGTGGTTAAAAAGTCTCCCATTTAACAATTTCTTCGTATGATAATCCAGAACGCTCAAATTTTAACCAAATATTAATCAAAATAATTCAGAATTCCTTTGAAATTAATTTTATAGTTTTTACTTTTTTTTATCAAATATTTGAATATATTATTTTAGTTTTATCAAATGTGTTTAATAAAAATCACGGACTAAGATAGAATCTGAAGCCGGTCTTGTACGGCTGGTGTATTTGGCCCACATGCGTCAGTCGTGTTACTTTAAACCTGCTTATTTTTCTTAAAAATACATATCTGTATACTTAAATAATAATAATATTATATATTACAATATACATAATATATATATTATATATTTTGTATGTACCTATTTTACATTTTTATGCATTTCAGTTATTAAATGTTAAAAAAACATACCTATGCTGAAAAAAATACAATTTATGTTCCTATTTAAGTACTTGTTTTATTTTAAAATAGCTCTTTATTAAATAACGTAAAATTGGGCTTCATACATATATATATATATGTACACAGCGTGTTTTTTAAGTATGCTCCCCCACTTTTAACGGTGTATAATGTGTACATTTAGATTTTTGTGAAATAATTAATTTTATACTATTTTTTATCTGTATAATTTTTTTAGTCTTTTAGTTTTCTTAAATGGCAACTACTCCTTACTCGTATAACTTTATTATTATGAAAAAAAATATATTACATTTTTATAAAAAAATATTTATTTCATAAAATTGTAGTATTATTAGTGCTTTTAATGTTATATGAAATAAATTTCAAATTTATTTATTATTCGCAGTTAAAAGTGGGATAAACATGTTTAAAAAAAAAGCCGGTCAGTAGGGGGTGGAAGCACTTCGCTCGTCGGGTGTCAGTATGGGTGGATGAACTTCGCTACTGGGCAAGACACTCTAGGTGGATGTATTGCATTTGAAAGCAATGATAAATCATTGCATTCAATAAAATGATTCTGAGCGTAGCTTCGGTGTAGTATACATAACTCTTAATATTAATTATATACCTACTCAGTACCTACCTATG
>JAIPRL010000816.1:58477-110943 GCA_025469235.1 Pemphigus obesinymphae | reverse complement strand
GTTAACAGAGAAAAAAAAAAAAAAAAAAAATAAACATCATTGTAAAACCACTAGCTCCCTCGCTACGCTCAGAATCTAAAATAAACATCATTGTAAAACCACTAGCTCCCTCGCTACGCTCAGAATCTAAAAATTAATTATAATTTATGTGTATATTTAAGCCTTTATCAAATATTTTCCTCGTAACTATGTAAAAACAATATTATAAAACGAATAATATCTTTCTCCCATGGTAACCATGTCAAAAAATTTCTAACTATATACTAGTAACTGCGGACATACGGACGGACGGACAAAACGGGGATATACGTATAAGGTGTCTAAACTTGAGTTTAGAAATCGAAAAACAAATTATTACAAAGCCAATACATTTCTCGTTTCACACAGAATCTAAAATCTAGTTGATTTAACAATGAAATTTCAATATATTAAATAAAATAACAAAATATCAAATCCTGCAGGTAACGTGTAAAATCCCACTAGAAACACGACGTGGTTAGGTAAGCTAATGACGTTCGTGTAATAGTAGATGCGTTTAATTACTCCTCGAATCATTAGATTCATACACTGTATATTCTAAATTATTATACAAATTATTGATTATACATACCGGCTACCGTAATAAATATTAAGATTTATCACAACAAAAACAAGTTCAGTATAAAAAAAATAAATTAATCGTAAAGTATAAAAACTCATACACATTCATGGATATCATGAAGTAAATAAGTAAATAAATAGTATATCTTGTAATATAGAAATGTAATAAATTATAATAACTCATAATAATGTTTTAAAAATAAACCATTGACAATAATATATGTATATTGAATAAGTGGATGACAGCACAAACAATTTTCAATGTAAAACTCATGTTAGCATTTCTCATTTTTAACAACTTACAAATATCTTAGAAATATAACAAAGAACCAAATTAAAGATAACATTATATAGCGCTTTACTGAACTTATTACTTATTACTTATTTTTAGGATATTTTAATTTTTTTTAAGAGTTATAGTTAATAAAAAAAATTGTAAATGTTGAGTTTTTAACAATTGATAAAATATGTTTAAATACACATATCGAAAAACGGCTACGTAGGGCACTAGATAATTTTGTTTTTTATTATTTGTTTTTGGTTTCATGTTTCTAAAATATTTGTAAGTTGTTATAAATGAGAGATGCAAAAGTAATATTTTTAATACAATTTTATTAATTCATAAAAAACAACCATAACAAAAAATGATATAGTAATAGGACCAATTATTAATCATTTTAAATATGCAATATGCATATAAAAAATTTTCAATAATTGTAAGATTTTAATATTTCTTAAAATTATTTAAAAATTGGTTATATAACCTATATTCGGCCTATATATATATATATTATATAGTATATAATATGTATATATACTATATATATATATATATATATATGCACATGTGTGCATATATGCACGCCTGTATATATACCTAGGTAGTTAAAATATATGCCGTTGCAGTCTAAATCGACCACTCGACTCGTGTCCCGTCTAAATTCAAAATTGTTTATGTCGCACTTTTATAATTTAATCTGATTATAAAAACCAAAAATGTTTATTGTAAGAGTTAGTCTCGCTCGCGGGAGGTACCTGCAAGAAACCTCCTAGAGCGAGGAGTCTTATGTGTATATCATTGTGCTCTATGTTTCGATGTTATTAAAGTGTTTTATACCAAGTTTTAACTACGGTTTTATTTTATTTTATGGTGGAGTACGAACCTCCGGGAGTGTGTTCGTTCTTGATGTTTACTTTGATACCTGTCAGTCATTATTGACCTTGGGCGTATTCAAGTTAAAACTACCCTGAGCTAATCGTGAGAGTCTGCTCCTTAGGCCTTAGTTTTAACTTGGTGCTAACCATGCCCTAGCTGAATGTTCCTCGAGTATTATTTTAGGGTTTCGAGAGTCCAGATCATTCGCTAAGACGTAGATCACTGAAATAAGTATAACAGTTGTGTTTTTTGAGGATATAATAACGACAAGAGTTATATATCCTATGTTAAAACGTATTTTTCAAACATTAAGAGTGCCTTTTATTATTTTGTGTTGCCGTACGCGTTAATCAGACGAATTGACAACTACGACAAGCCCCACACAAATGGCCGCGTTGACATCATCTGGATATTTCGATTTTAGACAAAATGTGCACTTTGGGTATCGGTAGGGATGGGATCACTTCGCTTATTAGACAGGATACCCTTGCAGGTAAATGTATACTGCATTTGTAAGCGACAATAAATCATTAGTAAAATTATTGTTTTAATGAATTATTATTCATTACATTCATCAAAGCAATTCTGAGCGGAGCTTTGGTGTACTACAATAGGCAATAAAATTAAACAAGTTAGAAAAGTCCACTCTGCGAACTTGCGCTGAATTCCCGGTTTCTAAACGTATTTTAAACAATATTATATTTATTGAACACCAATGCTAATATTTACTTCAAACAAACCTATAAGAGATTGAAGTCCATGCCTAAATACATCAACATACAAATAGTAAGACTGTCGCTACTACTATATTGACTATACTATACACACGTTATCAATTAACTTATTTAAAAATAATATTGTGAAAATAATATTGTGCAACGTGCAAAAAATTCAACCAACTTATGATAAATGAAATTAAATAAATGACACAATTGATAATTTTAAAAATAAATGATAAAATAATCACTATATAATATATACCTAGTATATTATTTAGGTAAGTACTTGCACACACACACACACCGTTCAACCTCATATCCCTAACTTAACAAATATTATAGTATCAATAAAAATTAAATCAATTTATTAAATAAAGGTGATCAATTTAACTTATATCAACTTCTAAATTTTAAAGATGTTAAACAAGATTTTTTTTATTTTAATAAATATCACGCACATATTATTATAATGTCCACTTCCAATGCACAAAAATACAGTATATAGATATATATAGGTACACAATATCCAAATAAAAAAATAGATAATAACTAAAATAATAGTTACAAACAATAATAATAATAACAATAATAACTATAACTACAACAATTTAAAAAAAATGAAAATAGAAAAAAAACAAATTATAACGAGCAAGCCGTATTAATTTAATACAATGTGGATCAGATTATGTATACAATTCAATAATCAAAATCATATGCACGTCAAACGTCTTAGATAATAAACAAATAAATATAATAAAAATAAAATCCTAAAGTATAATAATTCAGCAGTCAGTTATAAGACAGAATAAAATTATTAACAACATTTAAAATAAACTTTGAACAAATAATGCTATAATTGAACCGACTATACCTGAAGATAAATGCAATACTATTGTCTTGGAATATATTAAGATGAAATCCATGACAAACTCAGAATTTATAAAAAAAAAATTTATATAATAATATTAAATTATTATCGTATAATCCTACTGATATTTAGTATTTACAATAAACAAATAAATGAATTAATCAAACTATAATTATAATAAACTATAAAGTATAATAATTCCTGATAACCGAAAGAAAATGTTATTAACAAGTAGGTAATATGAATATAACTGCGTCATAATTACAGTCATTTACCAAACTATTGTCTACTATATACATAAATTAAATCAACATCCTATTCGGCTTCTAATTAATTTTAAAATTGCTTCATCGTATCATTTAGCTAAATATTTAGATTAATTTATTAAACGTAAACTAATTACAAATATATAGATAACTCAGTAAAGAATATATACGATTTTATAGATAAAATTATCACAATTAATATTGTATTAGAATGAAAAATGATTTATTTAAATGTAATAAAGAATTATCTTTATACTTTTATACCAAAACTCGAAACATTAAATATATACTCAAAGATAACTAGTACACATTCCAAAATATATTAAATAAAAATATATACATAAATTCAGTATTAAAAGAAGAATTTTTATTACTCATTTATAATGAAGTAAAACATAATAGTTTTAAGAGGACGTCACACCGACAATTTATTTTTCAATTAAAATGATTGCATCATTGAAATTTTTAATTTTAATCAACTTGAGAATATTCGATATTGTATTAAGATGAAATGAAAAAAAAAATTATAAAGAACAAATTGTCTAGCGACTGATGTAACCGATTTGTGATATATTCATTTGTATACGCACGTTTTAAAAGCTGTTAAAATATAGATTTTTTTTTTTTAAGAAATTTTAACAACTCATAAAACGTATAAAAATGAATGTATCAAAAATCGAATACATCAATCGCTAGATAATTATAATTTTGTTCTTTATAATTTTTTTTTTTATTTTATCGTAATATAATAATCTCAACTTGATAAAAATTAAAAATTCGTAAACATTGATTTTAACAAAAATCGTGATTTCACAACAATTATAAATGGTATTGACAGGACTATTTTAAAATTATTTTAAAAATATATTTAAATATTTTTGAATTGTTGGATTTTCATTTTTCTTAATTTTCATAAAAATTGCCTATACAAAACCCCTTAAAAATCGGGCGTGTAGCGTCATTTAAATTTAATTTATCCGAATGTGCATAGCGTGCGAATAATCCCACCCGGCCTCTAGATGCGTCCAAAAGTAATTAAAAACGTCAAAATTCGTGTTTGTGAAGCTGACCATATACGATCCGGCAATAATTGATAAGAAAATATGCGTTACGGACTACGATTTAAAATATCTGTGTCACGGATGGAAGGGTTTGTGATATGCCTTGTCGCTGTGTGTATGTTATGTTGCCTATTATAAGAGGTATTTAGGAGTAATATATAAATTGTATGTTTACGGAATAATATGAAGTAATAAATAGTACATAAAAAAAAAATAATAATCAATAAATAAAAATATATCATAATATAATCGCACTGTCATTAGTGTAGTAACTCAAAAATGTTTTCTTATGATGCAAATAGCGGGTTTTTTTTCGATACGCTGGTTTATTTTGTCATATTGACCAAATTTAATTGGCGAAACTGTAAAATATAGTGTATTAATGTATAATTTTTTATGATAATAACAAATAGGAGGGGTCGAGTGGTCGAAACGCGACGCACGTGGTCCGCGGTTCGACTCTTGAGTAGCAAATAAATTTTTTTCGCCGGTGCAGTGTCTGGTCTCTGGTGCAAGTCGACCATAATTACCAAACCCGTCCAACAATTTGGTAGCTATATTTGTCGTAGCTATCAAGAACCATTTTCGACTCCCCTAATATGTGAAAGGTGCAAACCGGAGCATGTAAGAGTTAGGGAAATAAACCGTATATATAAAACCGTTAATTTTTTTAAACAGTAATAACAAATAAAAAAAAGTGGTAAAAATGTAAAAGTATAATATATGTTTGTAAAGGAGGAAGACTCCAAATATTATATTAAAAAATTTAACTTACTACTAAAAAACTGTACAAATACAAAAATGTCCTTTAATTTCGTTCCCTGTTAAGTTAAATGTAGTTATGTATAAACATACAAAAGACGTATAAACATCATACATGAAAATAATATTGTATAAAATGATATACCTAGTATATATTATTAATTGTATATTGATGAATTATTATTTAAGACTCAGAAATTTAGTTTAGTTCCTATTATAGTAAATAATTAGGGTATAAATATAGTAATAATAATCAGATGAAAGATTATTTTAATTGATAAATAATGTTATTTCATTGTCAAATCCAAAAACATGAACAATCACGCAATAAAAAAACTCATCAAAAATTATATATACCTATATAATATATTATGCAAATACAGGTGATCAGTGACCTGAGATTAAAATTAAATTTTCGGGAGAAGTTAAAGGATGTTGAAATACACATTTTAAGATGATATTAAAATCTTCAACCCTTTCAAAGTACGCATACCTATGCAATATAACTTAAATTTTTTAAACGGCAACCCCTATTTTTGACACAAAATTTCGATAGGTTAATTTATTTGTAGTAATTTTTCTTTTGTCAACTTTTGTTTTAAATCTAAAATTAACCGAATTACAACTGTTTCAAAGTTGAAAATATCGATTATTTTAAAATTTGACACAGCTGTAACTCAATCAATTTCAGGTTTAATCACTCAATTTATATTACTCAAAATATTTTTCCTATTCAAATCGGTTATCAAAAAATGACCCACAAAAATTTTGCTCTACAACAAATACATTTTTATGTTTCAAATTAGAGACATTTAAGATTTGGAAAATTTCTGATAACAGATTTTAATTAATTAATTTTTAATAATAAAATAAATAAATAAAATTTGTTTTCCTTATTATTTTACATTGGGTTTTAAAGTGGCTGCATCATCATTATTCTGTTATTGATATTGTTACTGATATACACTCCCAAGAAACGTATTCAGGGGACATTAAAAAGTACTAAATATATATTAATATTTGTAGGACTTTAAAAAATGGACCCCTACTACTAATTCACGGACTCCCTGCAATTTACGGATACCAGTCGAAGCTGCGAATTTATTGTTATAATTTAACTTAACTTTTTGTATAAAATTCTTTAAACACCTTTTTAAGAACTCAAAATGTAATAAATCCTATGCATTTAAAATATTCAAACTCAATACAATGTCTATCACGGTAACCCATTATCATTCTATTCGACGAGCCTTCGTCAATCGTTTTTTAAACTTAGAAAAAAATAACTGCCTAAGAACGTCTATTAGGTACCTATATAAGAAATGATGATAAAACCAATTAACTGAATTTAAATTGGAAGGATCCGCACCGAGTTTTTTATAATATGTATTAATACTACGTAATATTACTGTAATAGTTATAAAATGCATATATATATACATATATATGGTATAGGGTACGAATAAAATACTCGTATTTTCGTTGTCTGCGAATTGGGAATTTTTTTAAAAATGATATAAACCGGTTTTTTTGACGGAAAATTGAGAATGAACCTATTTCATTTGGTAACGTTCGCATTCACCGAGACATTTTTTTTTTTTTTTTTTATTGTAATACCTACAACTATAAATACCAAACCTATTATAAGCCACACGTATAATTCTATATTATATTATATTATATTGGTAATACAGCTGCAGTACATTTTTACATTTATCTATATTATTATATTTTTGTCGCATAATTCATAAAAATATTGTACACGAGTATGTATATAATATTTACACAGGTTATAATAAAATAAGTCTTTTCGTTTGTATATTATTAGACAGCGCGACGACAAAGGTGTGTGCGAACATTTATGGTATAGGTACCTTACCTGCAGTGTACGAAAACAGTACTGTTTCTCCCACAAGCGTAATATAGATACTTTGTCTTGTTGACAATAAAGTATAATTACTATAACTAGACTATTCGTATTTTTTAAAATGACATATTACAGTAATACATGTACATTGTATATATATATATATATATATCTATATTTTTTTTCGTATAACACTGCGTAATATACCAATATAAAATCGGAATAAACGCGCAATGATCGATTTCATTCACTGACGTCCGACAAAAATAATAATTATCAGCGTAGGTCTATAATATTTTTTCAATAAAATATACTTCTTATATAATATATATATATATATAAATACATAATATATCAGTAGTCGAAGTGTAGGAAAGAACAGCCCGGATACCTATAGGGAAATGCAATCCCCTGATTTTTTTTACCGATATTTTTCATCCTCTCACTTATTTTGTCAAATAAAACTTTTTCCGAAAATAATACAATAAGATTGCAATAATGATAGCATTACGAAAACTTTAGATTGTATGTGAAGTTGTGAATAAAATTTATACCAAGAAAAAAATTTCATAACAAAAATTCTATAACGTACAATATATTTAGATTTAATTAATTAATTTTCATTTTATTTAAAAGCAAAACTGAAAGACTACAAAAGTCTTGCAGTTTAGTCTTAGTCTTGGTATTGCATAGAAGTTTTGTTACAGTCTTGCTATTACGTAATAGTAAAATCTTGGTCTTCACTGCAAGATCAAGAACGATTTTGCTCATCACTACTGCACAACTTGTGTTTAAATTTCTAGTTTCGCTTAATGACAGGTTCGATCATAGTTATATACATGGACAGTTGGACACCCATTGGGGGGAGGTCCGGACATGCCCCCCCCCTAGAGAATTAAAAAAAACCCATGTAAAACGAGATTTCTGTGAAAAATGTGGGCAATTTAAAGATAATATAGATATCAGTACAAAAAATTATGTGATTAGATTAATCACTATTATGTGGACTTTAATACAATAAATATATTTGTTGTATTATTCCTTATCTGAATTTGTAAAATAATTTATTAGCATTTCGAATTGATCTCGGGCGATAACATTTTATTAACCCGATGCGGTTAACCATATGGACACAGACTCTGGGAAATGTAAATATGTATCACGTAGAATTGAAAACAGAATAATTCAAATCTATGGTGATATTTTTCGAAACAATGAAATGCAAAAAAAAAAAAAAAAATTAAATTACAATTAAAGTACATTTAAAATCATATTACTCCACAAATAAAAATTCAATTATAACCCAACCAATTGAAATTAAATCATAACGTTCTTATAGTTAGGTATCTAAATATTATATTTAAAATACAATTTTAAGCACAAGTAAAATTTTAAATTTAATATTTTCGGTTAAATGATTCTTTGGAAGGACCAAATTCTCAAATATAGAATTTGATCTGTATCCATTAGGCGCCATGGGTACAGTTCCCTTGCAGGAGAATTACATAATAATTGATTATTGTCAAAACCGGTAATCGGAATAATAATCCCCGGAACAATAATCCCCGAAAATGAGTATAATAATCCCTGAATTTTTGAAGCAGCTGTAACTCCGTCAATTTTAGGGTTTAGGATATTGTTTAGGAGTGTGTGTTCAATAACTTGCGTTTTTTTTTTAATAGCTATTTTTATCACTGAATTTTTCGGGTAGATAAATGTTTTTTAAACTAATTTTGATGTACCAACCATGGTAAAAAATAAACTGAGTTACCCGTTAATTATTATATAGATTATTAAAATTAAAAACTGCTGTAACTCGATTGCAATTTCGGAATTATGAACGTAGTTAATACATCAAAATTAATTGAAAAAATAATTATCTATTCGAATGGCGGTGTCAAAAATAAGAGTTGCTATTTAAAAAATACTCAAGTTATTATTGCACACACGCGCACCGAAAGGGTTAAAAATCTTAATAGAAATTCCTATTTTTGATATACCGGATTCAGATAGACGCATTATTATTTTATTAATTTTGATTCCTAAACTATACGGTTCTAAGCCCGAAATTGAGTTACAGCCGCTTTTGGGCTTATTGTATATAGATCATTGTTCCGGGGAAAAATATTATAATTTATTTTAATTTGTACTACCTCCCCTGAAATTTACCCCATGGGTGCCACGGTTCTATAAGTTATATATGATATACCTATACCTAGTATACCACTGAAAAAACGGATGTTTTGGTTAAATCTGATGTAGGTATCAGTGTGTGTATATGTGAGTATGTGTGCGTATGTGTGTGTGTATGAGAGAGAGAGAGAGTTTGTGTGTACCTATATTATATTATTTAGTTAGATTTTTTTTTCATTCAAAAAAATAGAAAGAAATCACGCGAGTTCCACTGTCGGCGCTTCTATATTATACATAGTATATTATACATGTACGTTTTTCGTCCCTTGTACACGATGTTTTGTTAACGAATTGAATAGACGCCATTAATCCTTGGAATTTCGTTGTTGTATTTAGTATAGGTACGCAAAATATATGACCGGGGGGAAAGACGAAATCACCTGTTGTACCTATACATCTGAATAATTTTCATTTTATTGCTTATTCAACTTTTAAGACGATATAACTACCAACGCACAAATATATTATAACAATATAATACTAGTTCTGATGTGGATGCAGTTATTCTAAAGAATTCCGCGAGCGCTTATAGGTGGGGAAATAAATTAAACGCACAGCAAGTAGGTATAGATAATATTATAAACGACATTTTTATTTATATTTTTTTAACGATTAATTTGTATTTACATATCTTAAATAAATTATAATGCGTAATATTAAACAACATAAAATATAGCTGGTACATATAAAAGTACCTAGGTACATTGAATAAAGCCGAAGGGTTCTTTTTAAAATGTTAAACTCGGAGAGAGCAGTGACCCCATATTCACCCTATTTTGATCTACCCCTGGTAGTAGTAGGTAGGTAATATGTAGACATTCGGATGACATAGTTTTAGAAGTTACAAACGAACGAGAATAATTTCAGGTACACACAATATACTTATTGTAATATAATATATGCGTAGTTTTCCGTTTAAAATGCGAGTCTTGTAATAATAATGTCAATAAGATGATATAAAAAGTTGATTTTTAAAAAACTGAAACCCTTAAAAAACCCTTTCTTTCTCATTAAAATTTAAATCATGAATATATTCGGGTATATACCAAATTTTTCATCTTTTTTCTTTTATTTGTGTTTTTTATTTATTGCTTTTTCTTTAAATTTTTGATACGAAATAAATGTCATCTAGCAATTATTAAATATATTATGTACCTAAACGTCCTAAACTGAATCAGTATCAGACTAGATATACCTACTACTGCGAAATATTACAATAACCTTTTATGGACAAGAGACAAAAATATTATTAGATTTCTTTGCAATTTTGTTTACTTATTCAATATGATGAAGGATTATGGAAAAAATATTTAAAAATTTCAATTTTTATTTGGATTGTCACAAAATTGGCTGGGAAAATAGTATACCACCGCCCCCTATAGGAATTTTCCATATTTTGTGTTTATACAATGTTATTAGGAAATAGGAATTATATCCCACTGCCCGTTTAAAGATATGCCGATAGTGTATAGTGCTGTAGCTAGAGGACCTAGTGGGTATAATCAATGACCTACCCGATAGGATATTATATATAAATCCGAATACTATATACATATTACGTAATAATGATTTAATATATACATTTTTATAATTTGTACAATATTTTATGTAAGCCATTTACTTACATTTAAACATTCTTAGTCCATCCTTTATCAATTATAAATTATAAAATAACATTTTAATGTTATAATTTGTATAGGTATATTTTTATCGGATTTATTGAGTGATAACATAAAATGACAATATAAATCCATAGGTTGATAAAATAGATATAGCTTACGACCTTACGCGTAGACGTGTTTTATAATAATTTTTAATTAAAATTAAAATATCATTTAAGAAAAATAATATTTTGAGAAAATACAACACATTAATTTTGTTCGTTTTGACAAAAAGTTTACACTTTTTCACAAGTGTACACACCAGAGCGAAATAATATCTGCTTATCATAACCATGCCTAGGTGTCGATGATAACCTATGAGTGTATTTTGTATACAAAATAATCATCAGTAGATTTTTCTACACCAAAAATGTTTATTTTGTAACAACATCATACCTGAACACACCCCTTACATTCGATGACTCGACCACTACACTATATTAATGTAAACACTTTTTTCAAAACGAACAAAGCTATTGTGTTGGCAATTGGATGATCCCGAAAAAATCGATTTTATTCATTTCTGTCAATCTATTGCATATAAATATGTTGCATTTTACCACACAGAGATAACTAACATTTTGTTGTTATTATGAGAACCGGTAACGACGGTAAGCGAAAAAAACCCCAAACATTATTAACTAAGATTCCTACTATAAAACTTTAAACACTTTGGACTAAAGACAAGTGGATTTTGCAAGGTCCCTTTAATAATTTTGTTTCTTTTTCCAAAAAAAAAGTTGAAAATGGTAAACGACGAAAAACGAAATAAATCACGATAATATTATCTCGGCATACTTGTAGGTAGGTCGTAGGTACTTTATGTATTGCGATAACAGAGTTGATATATTTTTTAAATAAGTATGGTTTGGTAATCTATAAAGATCAAACTAATAGATTATGTTTTTGTAATTTTTTATTTTTTTTTTTGCACTATCTATAATATGTCCATAACTTATATATTATATGTTTAAACGGGGCTCATTAGCCTGGGTGGCCCAAGCCGTAATTCCGTCTATGATTATATTTTTAGTGAAAATAAGCAATACTGATAAATCTATCAAAACTATATAGGTCAAGGAAAAACTCACAATTACACTTATATAATGTTAAATGCATTAACACCGGTATATTTTATGTTGATTAGTAGGTATATACCTATATTAAATACCAGTATTAATTAATTTTAACATAGAACATTAGTAAGTAAGTACCTATAGTTTATATAGATTATATTTAATAGCTATGCTAATATATCTTTGCTAAAATATTGTATTATATATAATGTAGGAATTAAAACTCATACTTTACAAATTATAATGTAATTGTTTAGATAATTCTAATGACGGTGTTTGTGAAAAATTAAATGCTGTCCAATACCTACCTACACTCTTAATTTATTTAAGGTCAACATTGAAAAAGATACTAATGATAATACCCAAAAGCAGATCCGTCATTATGGAGTTAATTATAAATATATTGATTTAGTTATTAAATAACTATAAAACAAATTTTGTTTTATAGCCCACACATGTTTTCTAATCAAATAAAATATACAAGATATTCAATAAAAGGTTTATTATTTTTAATTGTATTTATATACCTACCTAATTTCTAACTACGAGAGGAACAAGGTTCATAAAATTTACTTTTAAGTGATTGGATATAATTATAGGTACCTATAGGTAAGTATGTAAATATCTTATGGATATATTATTACCTATATTTATGAGAAATAAGGACGTTCTTAATATTAATTAATTCTTAATATTTCTTTTTAGAAGATATTTCGGTGGACATTTCAGTTACAAAATTATTAACCACAAACAAGATTACTAGGTATATTATAATTTATAATAGATGGGCAATAATAATTTCAATAATATACAAGAATAAGAAACGGTAAATTTGATGCCTATTATATATCAGAAGGAGGTTGTTCCAAGGACATGCCATAATCCCGTTTCAGTTCTATTTCGTATAGGTAGGTAGTCGGGATTGGAACATTCTTATAGGAGCATATATTCGGAATCAACGTTTTGAACTTGAGATTGAATCATGGGGATGTGACATAAAAAAGGTATTGTTGATAAGGATATTTCATAAATAAAGCATATTGTGAAAAACGTATTTTCATTCATAAAATATTTCATTATAGGTTAGATACAAATTGAAAATATATATTATATACATATTATCATTAAAAATGGATATTAAAAAAATTATTTCATCAATAAAATTGAATATTTATTTGTGTATAAAATTTAAAAATAAAATACATAAATGTAAGTACCTATATATATATATAAAATCACGAGTCATATAAAAATATTAGATAACATTGGTTGTTATCAAGGCCAGGTCGTCATTTCAGTTTTTAAATAGGGATGCAAATATTTGAAGCAGGCCAATTCATTTTTAGTGTAAAAATTACGTCCTAAAATCTTGATACTCATTTTTTAGAAAAAAAATTTAAAAAAGACCATTTTCGTATATGAGTAGGCCATTTTTTTCGTTCCAACGGGTAGTATAACCACCATATATTGCAATCCAATAAGTGTTGTCCATTGTTAGCAGTGGTGAGATGGCCTGATTATTTTTTCAAAATTTTACCATATCGGCGCAATATTATAATACTTAACGTGGGCCATTGATACATATTAAAAAAATAGGGCTGCAAAAGTATAGTCTGAATCCCTTAAATAACACTCCTGGACTTTTTATTAGTTATTACTAGGTTTTTAATTAAAAAAAAAAAAAAAAACAATAAAATTGTTTAAATTCAAGGATGATAAAAATAAACACATTATCTAGTATACCTACCTACTTAGTACAATCACAGGTACAATCATAGAACATAATGTACATACACGTGGTATGTGAACAAATAGATCCCGAGTTATCTAGATCACAACCATACTTCTGGTAACAACACGTGGTGTTTCATAAAAATCAGGGGATATTTTCGATTGAAACAAAGCGGAGTGACATTCGCGAGAGCGTAGTGGGCCAATGGAGTCGGCTGGAATGAGCGTTGCCCGTGCTCCCAGCTATGTTTCTCTATGCTATTAACCTGGTAACAATTCTTATAAAAATGGTTATCAAATCCTACATGACCCGAGATCTGTTTGTTAGCATACCCAAATATGTACTTACCATGTTCCATGGTACAATAATTTATGACTAGGTTTGCCAACAACTTCTCATTTAAGAAATACCAGCCCAAGGGTAAAAACAATAACAAAAAATATTATCATAATTTTACAATACGCAATAAATAATAATTTATTTTTAAATGTACCTATAGGTATTTATTATTTGTAGCTAAACAAATAGACTCGTAAATACTCACATTGTTAACACATAATATTCTTGTAACCATGACGAAATAACATGGTATATATGCCAGCAACTATAAGTTCTGAGCATGGTGTTGTCAACTTACAAGTCACGTCTTCAGTCACTTGGTTGAACTTATTTATTTATTACTATATAGAAAATACTGTAGATAAGACCTAGTGACGTAAGAATTTATTGGCATAATTGATAAATTATATATTTCATTCCATGACAACTCATACCGTTCTCAAATTCGTTCATGTTACTGGCATACCATGTTATTTTGTCATGCTGGTGACAATCTATTTGACTTGACGTGTCACATTTATCGACAATCCACGGGGAGGTGAAAATATTCGTACGATTATATCGTTCCTGCGAATATTGAATATACGTCAACTATGCGCGTCATGGTAACGCGGCTTTTTGATATAATATCATAGTTCGTTGTAAAAATGTCCAATTTTTATTTTAAGATAAAAGATAACAAGATTTATAGATGGATAACCAATTTTACAAAAACGGTTTTTATCGATCTCGCGATCGGATCGAAATATTCGGAATACCGGAGGTTTTTTTTTTATATAGACCGGTAGGAGGTTCATACTGACAACCGGATTTTTACCAAGTCTATCAAAGTCAAATGCCGGCCTGTTGGCTACCCTGTAATTTTGGACAACAGTACATGGGTCAAAAAAATAAGTACACCATTATAATATATTATGGTCACCATATTATTATATTTTGTAATGGGACGATTTTCCAGCTAAATAGAATAGGCACCTCGACTACACAATATACTCTGTGAACATTAAAATAAATGTCAAACGGGATATTAGTTAGGTACATCGATTTTGATACTGATAAGTGTTTACAGGCAAACGCACGTCGCACCGCGTATTTTTGTAACCCAACAAATTTCTTATCTTGACGAGTTGGGTTGGGTAGGAGCTGGTACCTACCTATACCTACACAATATTATTAATATATATAATACGTTACCTACCTACGCGTTATGTGCGTATTATTTATTTCGAAGTTATCGACGGTAAAACACGCGTTAATTATCGCTATATAAACTATAAATTATCACCCATTTGTTATCGAACGGTTCAGAATTTTGGACTAGTAACGCGATAAATGATATGGGCCGTTTTTAAGACGCAACTATATACAATATATAATACGCACGACAGAGAAACACGATAAACACACACGTTATATATATATATATATATATTAGGTATTCGTTGTCGATGATTTTAACGCCTTTACGGACTCGATACGGTCATTGGGCGCTGCGTTGACCGAGAAAAAAATTTGAAAAATAACCGTCTCGTCCGCGATCGTTATAATATTCGCTGCCGTCCAACGAAATCATTATACGCGTTCCTTTATACCTATATATATATATATACCAGATACCTACATATATACACCACACCCTTATTATATGGTAACCGCGGTCCCTTGTCAAATACATTACAAGGTGTACCACTACTATATACCCCAACTCCCATTTGGCCGCCCCGGATAAACCTCTCTATAATATGGTTATAGGTATAGGTACGTCGGTCGCTCCTCACCCTCGCTGTCAAGACGCACCCGATATAATATATAGGTAGGTATGGGTGAGCACACGTATTTCATATACGGTCCATATGTGCGCTAGCGGGGGAAAAAGATTTTAGAGGAAAAAAAAAAAAAAAACACGGCCTCCCCACGCGAGCCATTTTATTAGAAAAAAGCCAGTAGATATAGGTACAGTATATACAGTAGTCACTCGATAATTCGAAATTCAGGGGACCGAGTTAAAAATTCCATTTATAGAGATTTTCGATTTACCGAGTGTTCGAATAATCGAGGGAAAAAAAATTAATTCCAATTAAAGAGAGGTGAAAAATATTACGTTTATTTTGACATTTACTATTATTATGAATACAGTATAATAATTATATTTTAAAATTATTAATTGATATTTATTTATTTATTATACATACATACATATTATATTAAAGAAATCTGTTATTTTCTTTGTGAAAAATTGTTGGCTACAATCTGGTCCGCATAGCGTTGTGTCTAGCGTTGTCTATACTGATAGCATTGAAAATTGTATCGCATCTTTTTTCGTCCATTTCAGATTGCTCGAAAAATTTACGTAATCCTGACATAAAAAAATCGAATTATAGAGGTTTGTGGAAAAAAAATTCGAATTGTAGAGTGTGCCTCGCCGACAGACATTTCGAATTATCGAGGGGATCGGAATACATATATTTTTTTCTAAATATAGAGGTTTTCTCAGGGGACTTTGCGTTTAGTTCGATTTATGGAGTTTTTCGAATTATCGAGTGACTATACTGTAATGTACATATATAGGTATAGAATATATTCAAATGAAATACCATTTTTGTACGTTATACTATTATTCCAGTGTCGGGTATAGTAACGTGACGAACGTTACTCGTTATACTGTAACACTATATAGGTATCTATATATACGTGAGTTATTTGTAAGCGACTTTTGTAAAATAACGCGTATACCTAACATTCTTATTAATACAATTCATCGTAATAAATTCGTCTAAAATCGACAATTTTGGCCCCCCCCCCTCGCTGCGAAAAGTAGATATACCTATTTAACGATTGTATGATTTGTATAATTATTAGATATATAGCCGTAGGCAGGAGTAGGCATGATATTGAATTTCATATTAATATTCCACTGACGGTTATCAGAAAAAAATAAAGATATTTTTGACATTTTTACATATTTCAAAATGTTCTAGTTACCTTTTAATTTTGTAATTAGTAATAAGTAACATATAGGGTACCTACCCAACACTGCATATACTATACACATTTTTCTAATACAAAAATATTGTAAGAATTCGGAACAACTTACTATCGAGTATAAGTAGGTAGTACTTAATAATTGTGTGTCCGGGATACGTGGTACGGTCTACGTTCCATACTTCCACAATATATTTTCCACATAATAATATATATGAACGATAAAGGAGTGGTGCGTATTTTGGATCTCGAAAGTAAATAGGTAGCGTATTATTGTCGTCGTTGACGGTTTGTAAATTATTACTTTTTTCCTTTTTTGTAAATTCCAACGTGTTTCCGTTCCGCTTGTGTATAAACATATTATTATACATTGTACTTATTGGCTGTACCTATACACATATTATTGCTCTATATATTACCTGAAACACACTGTGACAATACGAAGATACAGCCTAATATATTATTTTGAAAACATTCACTCTTAGATTTTAGACGAAAATCATTTGCTAAATCGTTGAATTTACGTATGACGGTTGAATAATACTGCAGAGTGCAGGTGTACAGTCTTTTGAAATATCTCCAGGGATAAATAATATTCAAGCAACGTTAAAAATTGAATTATATTTAGCTATGCAGTTTTGAGCAAACTGGTTGCGCTCGTTTAGCAAACGAAACTGTTTTGGCGAGATTGTTCGATGCAATTGTTTGAAAACTGAATTCGGTTGAGCCGGTGCTACGCGATGCGTCCATATGCCTTCAAATGTTGGCCACACGGTAGTTTGACACATCGTGTAATCGTACGTCAACACGTCGATCGGCAAATATTTTTGTCCAACGTTGGTGTTGGAACGTGTGCCGCCAAAAGTCGGTATTTTTGCAAAAAATCCCAAAATATTAAAAAATACCGAATATAACTTCAGAGCAGAATTTTTCGCGTTCAACTCATAGAATAATAATCACTATACAGAGCCTTAAAAAAATATTTTTTTATCACTAGCATTCGATAAATTTGAAATTTTACAGTTTAATATATTTATAATTTGACTATTGCATAGTAATTAATACAATATACAAAAATATGCTAAATACCTATATTTGTACCGATATATTATATAACATTATATTATTATATTATTATGAATAAGTTGGATTTTTGTATATTGTATTTTTTTACTGAATATTATTCAACCAATCGACCAACGCATAGTTAGTGTTTTTTTTTTTTTTCATACGTCGTTTTCATTCCTATCAAAGAAAACGTCATCTGTTGGTTTGTTCTGACGGTAAATACTAAATTATATAAAATGTGGTTTTAGAAGTCCAAACACTCCGAACATGTCAACGATAGATGACGTTTTATTGTAAATTATTAATCAACCCATATTGTTGGCTTGTTTGCAATGGTCGGGGTATACTATATTTAGGGACAGCTCTATGTAGGGCAATTTTATTATTGTCGATAATCGAGCCGTCGAGATGGCAGCCGGCAATATTTTATTATATTTTACCCATTATTACTTTAAACCGTCTCAGCCAAAATTGCGTTTGGTAAAATTTAATAGCAGTTGATTAATGTAGGTAGATATAATATAGATACCTAATTTAAAATGATTTTTTTCCTTGACAATTAATATTGTAGTCACACCACATTCCTAAACACCGTCTTGCTCGTTTCAAAGTATTTATCGACTTAGGTATAGTACCTACCTATAAATTGTTATCATGGTTATAATTTATAACTATTAATATTATTATATAGGTATTATTTTACTGGCGTATACAACCACGTCGATCGTTGATAAGAGCATAAAATTATTGTAGGTTATCTGTTTGGCAATGCACATTATGTACCAGCCATATATTACGTCGTACAGGCCCATAGACCAATTCTTCAGGGGGGGGGGGGCATTAGGAAAAAAACAATATTATGGCTATTTTTTATTTTATTTTACTACATATCAATTACAATTTTTAAATGTATAATGAAGTAATATAGTTCCTAATAATAAAAGTATAGTTTTATAATAATTAGGTTTCGCAGTATAATTTATTTTTATATTATTGATGTTATGAATACAGCTGTAATTTTCTATTATCTAGATCGTTTAAACCCATTAAGAGAAGGACGTCGCACTGAAGATTTTCAACAGTAAAAACATGTTTACGCAAAACAAATGAAATGGCATTTTAAAGTAACTTTAAATTTAAAACACTTATTTTAAAATTGATAGAAAATCATATTTTTAAGATAACCTTATCGGCGTTTTTTCAAATATGTTTTAAAAAAGTTACAGTGTCTTAAAAATGAGGGGGGAAATAGTATTTTGTACCTTCGGTAACGAGCTTAATATTTAGAAAATTGTAAAATTTCTGAAATCTGAAATGTTGTCATCCAAAAATTTTATAATAGGTTTTATAACATTAAAATCACTTTGTTTTTGCCATTTTATTTGTTTTGCATAAACGTATTTTTAAACAGATGCCGTGATTACACCACAATAAAAAAATAATATTGACACGGGACTCACGTTTTCCCTGCAAGTACTTATTTTTAGATCATTTAACATAATATAATTTCATATATTTTTAAAAAACTAGACCAATGTTGTTCTAAAAATCTAACTGTATTATTTACTTTCATATACTTAATGATTTTATTTTAAAAGTATGAATTAACATACATTGATAAAAAAGTGGCCAATTCGGTTACTTCCACGATTTAAGATGTCTTACCACTATTTCCGAGACTGCCATGACAATAACCAAATGCAATTGATGAATATAACAATAAATATATGAAATTGTTCTTTTTAGCTCTTTTTCTATTAAAGCATTTGATATTAATCATCACGTGTCACATTATAAAATCAAATTATTGATACACTTTTTTCCCAATATATCGATACAAAATCGTTGTCTTCAGGAAAAATGCTCCTTTTTGTACCTCCCCCCACCCTTTACCGTGGCTACGGGCCTAACGTCATAATAGTAAGTCATTTTTATGTTTCCATCGAAGCAATCTAACAATAAATTAATTGACCATGACGAATAATGTCTTATACAAGACAGATTTAGTTTAAGTTAATATTGATAAATCAAATAAATAGGTAGGTATGGTAAATTTGTCGTAGCCTTCACAAATCGATTTCTAAATAATCGCTAGATTTCACGTGATATACCGACAATGGGTCTCATGATTTGATGAGCTCTAGGTCACTTCCTCCCACCCCGAAGATTGGTCATTTTCCACTTGAAAAAATTACTATTAAAACATGTAGTATTATTTAATTTAATGATTTGTATCATTTTAAATGTAGATACTTTTTTCGGTCGCACCTATTAACTGGACAGGGTCACTCGCTCACTCGAATAGTTTAATTCGAAAAAATCCCCCCCGATTTTCTATGAAACAGGAAAAAAAAATCACATATTAATTATAGTATTTATATAGTACCTACCAAACTCAAGAAAAGTATTTTGTAAAATTCCCATTTGAGAAAATTATACTGCCGTTTTCCATAAAATCATGCCGGGGGTAATTGGTGAGAATTCGACGATGGGTCGTATAACGCATTCCAGCGTTAAAACAAGGGTCTATTCCAGAGGGAGGAGGGGTGTTCAACTACCACCCCAGAAATTTTAAGAAATTTAGAAAAGAGTATCAAAATTCAGAGTTAGGAAAAACGTTTAGGATAAAAAAAATTAAAATTATTTAACAACCCCCTGCTAAAAAAAAAAAAAATCCCCTGCAGGTCTATTCTATTTCGATGTGGGCGCACATTGTCAAGTACCAACTCGCAAAAGAACGCGGACAAACGAAAATAATGCGGGCACGTACCACTACCGCGGTAACGGATTGTACGTAGGTATACTTGCGTACGTATAATAATAATGGCAAATCCGTAACCAATATTCGCGCGCAAGGGGTTGTCGAACCGGCGCAAAAGCGCGGAACCGACTCTTGTCTCTTTGTACCTTTCCCCGGTTCCCCGGCACCGCTTCCGCCCGGCAGCCCGGGCCGACGACCGCGACCGGGACCGTGACGGCACGACATATGGCCGGGGAACACCGCTCCTCCGCCGCCGGTCCATCGACGTTCGACGGTAATGATGATGGGTTCCCCCGGCCCGTTCCTGCCATCAACCACCGGGCGTACGACTAGCGCGCGCAGTGCCGGCCAACGGCGAAACGGTTACCGAACTGGTATTCGATATGCACTGCAGCCGCGCAGGTTCTCATAGGCGACCGACCACCACCACCGCCGCCGCCGCCGCCACGTCGCCCGTTAAACTTTTTGAAAAAAATACTGACTGGCCGCCGTTTGGACGGGCCATAGATTTAATTTTTGGCGTTATTATTAAATTAATCGGCGGCGGTTGTGTTTATTGGTTATTGTTCCGTGTGCGATCGGATTATCGTTTCAACATTTTTCACAGGATTGAAAACCGTAAACAACCGACCGAGACGACGACGACTTTGTACGGCAATCGCGTGATGCGGACGTTCATCGGCTCACTGTTCAGCCATCGACGACACGGCCAGTGACGGTCCCGAGTCTTTGCGAGAAGTGAGTAGCCAAAAGTAATCTCAATTTAAAGAAAAGACGATATATACCTGTACCTAACGTTCGTCAGACGTTTAAGAGCCGAACGATAACTGTGGGAAACCGTCCGTACCCCACTTATTGACATTGGCCTCGTCACGTTCCGTTCGAGTGCTTTTTATCAAATGCCCAAAGCTTGTCTCCATAGTGACATTCATTCGTCGTTCTCCTGTGCCGTCCATTGACTTAAACTGTTCACCACTTAATAAATACCTATTGAATAAATTATTCTGTGTGGTTAGACGTTTTAAGAGGACGACTAGGTATAGGTATACCCGAATTTTCTCTCTCCAGTCTATCCAATTGACATTATTAGCAAAATTGTACAACGCGTAATTGAAATTATGGCGTTTTGCTCAACTTAAGAGCTTAAACACCTATTATAAAATTTAACGAGAAGAATAATTTCAAGTGAATCTCGCTGGGCATTTTGTAGAATAGGTATTGTTTAAAAAAGAAGTTACGGCATGTTTAGTTCTTGATATTTCTTTGGTATTAATTTTTTTGTTAGTCGATATTTTACAAAAAGCCTAACGAGGTTCACTTAAAATTATTTTTCTCTTTAAATTTTGTAATAGGTTTTTATACTTTAATTTTAACCTAAACGTCAAAATTTCCATTCTGCATAGTGTGATTTTCAGAGTGATTTTGCTATATTATCTGTTAGATAGACAGAGACAACAAATGCGGGTATAGTGTCTTCTTAAGCTTTTCTGTTAATAGTCATAATACGTAAGATCGGCTGCTACATATAAATAATTATTTCATCTAGGTAGGTACATTCCGAGTACATTCAGTATAAATGTGTAGATACAATTAACTAACTATTGCTTAATGATAGCTTGTTGAAACTTGAGAGGTGTATTTAAATTATCAATTCTGGCCGATGAGTAATACTACATAATATAGAGTAGGGTATCTACTTGTTGTATATATCGTGAATAATCTAATACATAATGTACTTACCTACATAATAATAAGTATGGTTAAATTATATCTTATTTGTTTTATTTAAAATATAAATAAGTAGGTACCTATCTAATTGTTTACTTTAACTTAGGTATAGATATTCTGTTAATTTAGTAAATATCGAGCATTTTTTGTATATAATTATTAATTATATTTCATTGGAGTTGGCTTTATATACTTACCTATTATTCATATATTATACTTATATATATTATACATTAGATATACCATTGTACAGTATATAACATGTTATCATATACCTAATATCATATTACAAATTATTAAATATATTATAGACCTAGCCACAAAAATATAAAGATTTCTATACTATGATAAAGAACCTCCTTTTTTTCTTGGCAGCATGCTTAATGCTTTTGTCATTGTCTTGTCTTGTCATTTGTCTTGTGGGGTCAGTTTGTATGTTCTCCTGTAGCTGTAGTTGGATAGCAGCTGTAGTCTAGTTTGTAATAGTACCTAGTTTTTATTTATTTTTTGTGTGTATTAGAAAAATGTTTGGTGTAATTATTAAATGAAGAATTTCCGAGAGACGTAATCGATCGATTTGAGTGAAATTTGGATATGGTGGATTTAATAAGGGAAAAGGAAGTGTGGAGCACTGTTAGATAAATGAAAAATAAGAAAGCGGTGAGACCAGTTGGAGTACCAGTAGAAGTATGAAAAGTATTAAGGAGTTTTAGGTATAAGGCGATTAACAAAGTTCTTTAATAAAAGGTACTAGTTCAAGGAAAAAACTCTAGAAGCTATTTATGATGATATTTCTCATAGAGATTGTATGTCATACATAATCCATTTTGTACTCGATTTTGTATATCATAGTAAAGTTTGAAGAAGCCCTTTTGATATTTTTATTTTAAAGTTATTAATCTAATTCCATAAGGTTGAATATACCCTACCCATATTTTGCCAATAAGTTTGCATCACATAAAACTGGCCGAATTTTTACAAACAGTGTCCTCTTGGCCCTTTTTGTATAAAAAAAAAAGAGGAGCTTGGGGGGCAATTTCCTCCTGCCCTCCGTAAATATGTCATTACATATGTATACTCTACATAACTATACCTAATCTAGGAAAATTACATTAGGTATATTATATATATATATATATATATATATATATATATATATGTACCTATATATACTTAACATACTTATACACTTTAGTTTCAAGTGATTGAAATTGGCAGATATTATGTGGTTTATATTTTATTTTATAGAGTGCGATTTCTGAGTTTGTAATTTAACAAAGTATGTTTGGCTAAAATTAAATGTTTATTTGATAATGGGAATATATAGCAAATTGATAAACAAGATCATTTTAATATGATGTTTAGCCGAGTGAAGTAGTAATTTTAGCGTAAAGTAATTTTTTGATGGTAAATTCAGTCTAGTTACGATTGTCATGGTTACCTATATTTTTTTAAATAATACCAAATTTCGCTTAGAATAATTTTTACAGAATGTAATTATTTGTCATTGCCTTCAAATTCAATATTATATATATATACTATCAGTATCCTACCTGATATGTGAAGTTATCCAACCCTGGATATTTTATTTTATTTTAATGAACCGGAGATATTTTGATTTAAAGATGTATTTTTATAAGTAGGTACCTAACTATTATGGATAATAACGAAGTAACATTAAATATACTGTTTGAATTTTAGATTGTGATGATAATGTACCTATAGTAACACCTATATTTGTTAAAAATAAAATATATACTAACAAAAATTGAAAAATAGACAAAGTGTGCATTAGTTTTTGAATTTATTGTGCTGTACCTATATGCACGAAATTAGTGGGAAGATGCCTTTTTAAATTCTCATAAAATATTACTTAATTAATTATTTAGGTATTATTAAGTCAAGACTTCAATAAAATTACCCTTTGTATAAAATTAATTTCATGAAAAATTTAACCTGACCATGTATCCTCCCTGAGGCTTTGTAACATATTATATATTTTATGCCAGCAAACATATTTAAATGTTAAATACAAACAATAGTTATCGGTAAATAAATGTTAATTAGGTATTAAATTACTAATGATTTTTGGTATATTTTTATTAGGTATTATAAGTATGCTTGTTTTTTTTTAATTAAATAGAAGTGTGTATTATGAATTAAAATCCTATTTATAAGTATCAAAGGTAAAATATGTACATAATTCAATATATGAGTAGTACCTACCAATAATATTTATTTAATTGCTTATTGAAACATGCTTAATGCTTATATTCAATTAAGTAATCATTATAAACAATTCAATTAAATTTTTATAGGTTATCCTAGGGCACACAATATATTTTAGTCTGTAAATATTACGGTTTTAAAATGAGTTCTTTCAACGATAGAACATCAAACCAGGATATGGCATCACCTATGACAAATTTAGCCAATTCTCTTGGAAATTCATTGACAGTCAGACGCAGGCTGACAATGTCTGAATCCAGTGATACGCCGAAAAAATGCTATGACAATGTACTACACGGTAATTTTAAAATATTATATTAATTTTTAGAATATTGTATATAAGTATATATTTAAATATACTCAGTGCACATTAAGATGATAACCAGTCGCATAGCCAAAACCATTTCCTCTGCCTATAGTAGTAGGTCGATCCACATTTGTATACAATGTGCCAACATACTATATAAATATTTCTCAAATATGGCAAGCTCTGACACACAGGCATGTATTATTTAGGACAGCGCTGTAGAGTTATGACTAGATTTTTCATTAACCATTTAGAAGCTAGGCGATGGGAAACGGATGCTAAATTATCATTTTAACGTGTGCCGAGTATATAAACTATTTTTTGTATATAATTATTATTTATTACTTTAATAAGTAAAACATTTAATTTATTTATAGATAATAGAAACAGCTCATTAGGAATTGAAAATAATAGGTAAAGAATAGATCTTTAGATGTAAACTATTCAAATATTTTATTTATTTTTTAATTAATAATATATTATATTGTTAAAGATTATTTAAAGGAAATTCAAAAAACATTAATGATAGTCCTTCATTTAAATGTTTGATACTTCAAAAAATTATGAACAGTCCAGTTGAGAAAGAAAACTCTTCAAATTGTGTGGATATGATTGTTTCCAAAACAATTTTATCACCGACTCAATCAAGTCCAACGGTAAATTAATTTTATTATAATAATTAAAGCTTGCTCTTTTAATTATTGATGTCATATGTTTTTGTTAATAATTTATTAAATATTAACTGTAAAACATGTAAAATATTATGATGATTAATGTTTATATTTTAACTTAAAGTACCATTGTGTCTTGTATTTTATAGTTTTTAATGCATAGTCGTCATATAAGAGGTCGTCACCCTCTTGAAGATCAGGATCCTAATTCACAAGACAGTGGTTTTTTTTCAGTGCCTTCTGATGATTCAAGATCATTAAATAGGTATTGTATTTATATTTTGTAAATATTAGTAATTAAAGTTTTTTTTGTGTTTGTAGATTAATTGATTCTCAAAGTGGGAGTGAAAAAAGAAAATTGTCAGTAGATAATTCTCGATCAAATTCATGTGAATACCCAACTATAGTCCCAGATGATGCATTTTTAGACAATGCTGTTTCTCCAGCAAGATTGGTAAATTATTTATTATACATTGTTTAATGTTATATATTTTTATTGTTTAGTTACTTAATTAATAATCACATTTAGTCTCAGAATTCACTTCCACCTGGTTTTGATACTTTGATTGATGGAGATATATTTAGCCAAAATTCACCTATTATAAAGCCTATTGTTAGACGAAGATATGCAAGATATTCTTCAGATACACTTCAAAAAGATGTAAGTATTTATTTTATTAATAGAAAGAAATTTTACAATTTAAAATATGATTTCTTTAAAAATAGGATTCTGCGGTTTTTGAGGATATAAAAAACATTGAAGGTGGTGTGAAGAAACGGAAATTAATTAATGAATTTGAATGTACTTTTAAGACACCTGTTAAATCAAAAAAATTAAAGCCTAATGTTGATCTTTCAATGTCATTTGGTTCTCCAAAACTAGATGCTTTAAATATCTCTTTAACTGCTCCTGTATCTCAAAGAAAAACTACACTTTTTGACTATGGGTTTTGCAAAAAAAATACCTTCCGACGATCATTTTCCACTAGTGAAGCCACAATAAAAGCTGCATTTGAGAAAGGTGAGAAATAAGTGTAGTAATTAAAAAAATATATATATACAAAGTGTGATTATTTAAAAATCAGAATATTCAAAATTGCTAGCAAAGTGAACCATTTAAGTATGTTTTTATCAACTTAAAAATTGCCTACAATATAACCCATTCAGTTCATCTGTGCCCTTAGCAACCGTTATATTTTTAAATTAGTAGGAGTTATTAAAATTGCGAAAGCACAGATATGTTGCCTACATACTTTAGGTTGTCTCTAAAATACTGATCATCCAACAATATCCATGATAATAAAAGACGCACATTTGTAAGTATCACGCATTGTTTAATTAATATTTTTGAACCCTTAATCTAGTCAAACATGTAACTTCACTGAGGGCTCAGATAAACTGGATGGATTATAAACAATACTATTTTTGTCTGCATTCACGAATCGTAATAAAATTATGCCCAATTAAAATATCAATAGCACTTTAATTTAAAATTCTTTGTAAAATAAATCTATAAAAAGCTTTAACGGTGTTAAAAAAGAGGTATATAGAAATGACACCACATTCCATATTTTGAATTTTTGAGTGGTGTAAAAGTTTAACGACAAAAATCAATGAAAATATAAAATAAATACCTCTGAATCCACTGTCAAAAATAGTAAAATATTATGTCGAGGAGTAAAGTTATTAAACTTTTGAAAGAACAATGCATATATTTTGAATTAAGATTGCATGCCTATTCATACTATCATTTCTATAAAGCAGTTATTGATTGATAGATACAAATAAATATATCACTATATTTATCAGATTTAACATATAATGAACAACAGCATCACTTTGAAAAATGAAAAATATTTATGTACAATGATGTATAAAATGGGTGGCATGTGGGGTATTAATAAAAGGAGATTAAATTTGGTCACATTCTAAAAATACTTATCCTATTTTAGTATTTATAAATATAGTTATCCTGTTTTTAAATAGCCACACCTCATTCATTAATTAGCAGAAAATTAATTACTATAGATGTTATATTAAAATCTAAAAGTATTCTTTTAAATTTTAAAATTTAATTTGATTTCTATATAACATTATATAATTAAAATGTCTAGGAATTATAATAAATTATTTGAAATTTATTAATAAGTGATCTATGACTTTTTTGCATAGAGGACAATGGATCAAATTTAATTGGTGACTTTAGTCAATCATTTATATTACCTTTATTATCATTTGGTCGTCATGCAGATCTCCGTTCCATATCTTCTGATACCTTAGCTCAATTACTGGAAGGCGCATATGATGATTTTATTGATTCCTATTTAATAATAGATTGCAGGTAATTGGACATTATTCTGAAAAATAATTTCATATTTATTAATTTTATTATTTTCATTTACTTATAGATATCCCTACGAATATGAAGGTGGCCATATAAGAGACGCAATAAATATATTTACTAAAGAACAGCTATTAAAAGATTATACTGAAGACAAATTAGGTAAAAAATCTCCCAAAACTGATCATGTTAAAGGAAAGAGAAATGTTTTGATCTTTCATTGTGAATTTTCATCAGAAAGAGGTCCAAGTCTGTAAGTATCGATTATTTAATATTTATAAATTATAATTAATAATTTCTTGTGACAACTGACAACAAACATATATATATATACATATACCAATATACTTTATTGTATTTTTTGATTAATTTCATGGTAACTTCAATATTTATTTTTTCTAGTAACACAAGTATAACTATGTTACTTATTTATTAATGCATTATTATAAATTATTATTATTATAATTCATATAAATAACTCTTGCCCTATTATTATTAATTATATTCCTATTATTCCAGTTTCGCAATTATTAAAGATTTGGGAGTAATATTTTTCTTTAATTTATTTTTTAATAATCATATAGATTTAATTTGTTGTAAATCCATGAAAATACTTGGTTTTATAAATTATAATACTATGAGTTGTTTCTTTAATATTCACATCTCTAAGGGGATGCCACATCAATAATTTTCAGTAGTAACAATTTTAAAATTCACCTATGTTCAAATTGATAAAAAATAATATTATGGAGATGATCTCTTAAGGATTTTGCAAAATATTAATCAACAAAAAAGTTGTCGAGTAATATGAGAAGAGATTGTATCTAAAATGTTGTGTTTTAAATATTTTATAATAGATATTTTAAAAAGCTTTTTTGTTTGTTTTTCGTAAACTGAGTTATGATTGAATGTTGTGATTACTTAATAGAATCTGTTACAGATACGGAACTATTTTTAAATTATTTTTAAATATTTCTTGAATACTCTTCTATAAATTGGTCTCCTTATTAAGTATATTATTTTATTGAACATATTAATAAAGTACAAAATAATTAAAAATAAAAATATATCATTTAGTTGTGGTGTTAACTTAACATACTATTAGAAAATTAAATTTTAAATTTCTCAAACCAAAGAGAAAACTTTTAGAACCATAGTTTTAATTGCATACATGTGTGTTATACCTAACTTCTTATTATTATATTTATTGCAAAATACATATTAAAATAGTAATTAGTAAATAGTAAATTGCAGAGAATCAAATTTTAGTCTTCTGTACTCACGCACTATCTATATCTTGATTATACATTATGTTATCTGTGCAATCATTGATATCATTGTACATTATTATTTTTTAATAAACTTGTTTTTATGTTGTAGATCACGATACTTGCGTAATGAAGATCGGCAAAAGAATAGTATGTGTTATCCATACTTGGACTATCCAGAAATGTACTTGCTTGATGGTGGATATTGTAAGTTTTTCAGTCAATATAGTCGATTGTGTGTGCCATCCAAATATCGTTCAATGTATGATCCGGCTCACACTAATGATCTAAGAATGTTTAGATCTAAATCAAAAACTTGGTCTGGTAATAATACTGATGGAACATCACGTACGGCTAGTAAAAACTCGCTTAAACGATTAGGTTTTAATTAATTTGCTTAAACATTTCTTTCATGTAAAATTTTATTTTTATTGATTTATAATTTTTCTCGCATTTTAATTTTAGTTTTTTTAACCAATTAACCAAGATTTTTTTTCTATCTATTTTTGTTTTATTTCAAAACTTATATATTAAAGTATTAAATTATATCCCAGTGCAATTTTTTTATAATTTTTGTGATTCTATACATAATAGTAGAAGCACTGCTACCTAAATTTCCAATAAAAAATAAAAAATAAAAAAAATATATATAAATATTCATTAGTTTTTGTGCTCAATTGTTTATTTGATAAGGTATTTAAAAATTAAATGCATATCATATATGTATTACATGTGTGAGCGTGTGTATTTTATATTTGCTAAGTGCAATTAAACTTATTTTCTTATATAAATAAATAAAAAAAACAATATTTGATACCAAAAAAAAAAAAAAATTAAATATTTAAAGACTTGTAGGGTTAATCATATTATTTATTAAATATCTTGATTTAATTTATAATAACAAATTTATTGTGTTCATATATTTTTTTTTTTTTTGTGTATCAATATTACCACTGTGTTCTACATTATGTAGTTACTAATTAGTAAATGTGTATATAATAGCTTTGTTTTCCATTTTTTTTTTTTTTTTATTATTTTTTTTTTTTAAATATAATAACAATTATCATACATACTGGTATAAAATAAATATATTGTATCTGCGTCATTATATGTTTCAATTATATTTGTAATTTATTACTTAACTCGCTTGTTTCAAAAAGGCTAAGTAAATTAAAGCAATATATGATATAATTTTTATTTTTTCTATAAATTTAAAACAATATTTATATTTTTGTTAACAATTACTAATAAACACATATGACATACTAAATAGTAAATAATATTTAATTTATACCAATCATTTAAAAATTTGTTTGATTATTTTTCTGCTTATACTTAAAAATTGAATACAACTTAACATTTTACTTGACAACTATTTTCATTTTTAGATAATTATATTTTTTTGCATAAGTATGAACATTGTATTAATCAAAATATAAAAATTTAGTTGGAAAGATAAATCTGTTATTTATATTTTTTTTTAGGAAAAACATACCTGAAATATATCTAATAATCATTGTATAATAAGTTGGTTTTTATTTTTGAAGTTTAGAAATTATTTTTTATTATCCCTAGGCATTTTTTTGATTATTAATTTATTTAAATTTCATATACTATGAATACTGGGCCTCACCGAGAAGACTCATGTGGGGGCCCAGGAATTCTAAATCTAATTTTATAAATACAATACATTTATTTGATACATGGTAAATGATTAAAACATCCAATTTTCTTATGTTGGCGCTCTTTACTAATTTGTTTTGAAATTTTTGGTTTAAAAATTAATTTGTCAGGAGACACCAATAACCATTGCAATGTATATATTTTTATAAAAATAATAAATTAAAAAGATTTATATAAGATGGTATTTTATTACCTAGTTTGGTGCCAATTATTTTGAAATGTCTACCAATTGTGACTTTTTTAGATACTTTTATGAGGAAATTGTTTTTTGCATATCTTATATTTATTCCATGTAATGATTTTTTAAAATTTTTCATATAAATAGTAATTACCTTTAAATATATTTATTTTATTAATGGGTAGCATATTGAGTTCTTTGCATACGTTTTTCGTTGGGTACTTTCGTTCTTTATTGAGCAATATTCTAAGAATTTGATTTTAACATTTGTAACTGAGATATAGTACCAGTCTATTATTCCATAAAAAATTAGTGATTTCACCAAGGCTAAATAAACTTGACGCAATTGTTTGTTTTAGAACTTTGTTTATATTTCTTAATAAATAAATCATTTTCTTTAGTTTTTTTACTAATTGATTAATTTGATTTTCCCATCTCATATTTACTACTGATTTAATTTATAAATATCTAAAATTATATTCTATATTTATTGACTCACAAAAGCAGTTATTTAGTTGTTCACAGAGATTATTATGAATTATTAT
This sequence comes from Pemphigus obesinymphae, assembly GCA_025469235.1. Classification (NCBI taxonomy): domain Eukaryota; kingdom Metazoa; phylum Arthropoda; class Insecta; order Hemiptera; family Aphididae; genus Pemphigus; species Pemphigus obesinymphae. Next base: position 78,882 of record JAIPRL010000816.1, on the reverse strand, counting down.
TTTAATTTCCGTGGTTAATGTCTCATCCATCAAGCTATGAAGAACAACACATGTTTTATCTAAATTTAAAAATAAATTATTTTTAATTAACCATAGCTTATTAATATTAAATCTTTTTTTTATAATATTAAATATTTCCTCCCACGAATCACCTGTATCATCTGCGTAACAAATTATTTGGTTTTTTAAAGAAATACCATTTATTGGTATATTGAAAAGTATAGGGGAGGTAATCGTTCCTTGTAGTACACCACATTTTACTAAACGAGAATTAATAAATTCATTTATTTCAACACATTGTTTCCTATTATTTAAGTATGATGAGAACAATTATAGAGCTCTATCATGTAATCCTAGTTTTTTAATTTATGTAACAGAATACTGTGATCAATAGTGTCAAATTTCTTTAGATAGGTCTAAATAGACAGTGTATTTTTTATTATCATCTAAGGATTTATAAATAAATTGTTGCCTTAGCTTAGCTATTGTTTGATTTGTGCATTTAACTTTTTGGAAGCCATATTGAGATTGATTTATAATATTATTATTTTCTAGAAATGTAATTGTAATAAGTCTATCTTTAGTAATTTTTTAAATATTTGAAATAACTGAGATTGGTTGATAATTACTGATTAAATTAGTTTCACATTTTTAAAGATAGGTGCGACTATAGACAATTTAAACAAATCGGGTACTATTAAACTTGAACTTAGATTAAAAATATGTTTTAATGAGTGTTATAGTATTAATTTATTTGCTTTTAAAATGTCAACCGTAATACCATCTAGACTCAGTGAATAACCATTTTTAAGTTTTGATTTGATTGATAATTTCTTGTTCGTTGGTAAAAAAAAGTTGGATCAAAGGTATGTTGATTTGGGTTATTATTATGGAGTATATCAGCATTGTCATTAATTACACTTTGTTGATTCCTTAATTTAGTTAGTAAATCTAATGCTACATTAATGAAGAAGTCGTTGAATTCATTAGAAATAATTTGTCCGTTATCACTAATGTTTAGTTCTATACCATCACGTAAAATCATATTTTGTTTCTTATGTCTACAAATATAGTCATTAATTCTTAACTCATTTTAGGATTACTTTTTGTCTTTTCTAATTTCAATTTATAATATATGATCTTGGCATTTCTAATTGCTATTTCTGAAAATTTTCATTATATATGAAAATACATTTATGTAAAGTTGATTACAATTGATCAATCTTAAGGCAGATCAGTGTTCGATTAGGCGTGGAATGAAAGTTATATCTATTTTGCTACCCGCTTAAAATAAATTACTCATATATATAATGTGAAAAAAGCATCACAGTCTTTAACAATATACTTATTTGAAAATTTTGAGAACAGTCTATTTTTACTAGTTTTTCCCTTATTCTCTTTATACATATCAAATTAACATTAATAAAAAAAAATGGTTATGGAATATTGATACTAATATTATTAGATAAGGGGATGCCTATGTGTTGTTTTTTGATTTTTGTTATAGGTACAACTGAGCCTCTATAAAATATTTTTTGTTTTTCTGATCCAGTATTTTTTTTTAAGTAGACAAAACAAGCATGTTGATTATTAAAATTTTAATGTAAGTAATTCCATTTCAGATGTTGATCAATCAGTATACTGATATATGCAATAGATAAATGTTTAATTTTTCTGGGTATTTTTGTTTAAATCTGCATTAGTGTATTATATGTATTTAAACCACGTCCTAGTTAAGTTCCTGTTAGTGGAATCAAAGATACTATTCCTGAAACAAAAAATGGGAGAGAATACCCACTAGGTAATGACCCGGTGACCCTGATCTGGGTTTTGTGGTGGCATCACAAGGATTTGAGAATGTGGTTAGAGCAGATTTCAGATTCCCTTTAAAGTTTAAACAGTTGGGACCAAAACTTCAGTGTAGCCAGACCAAGACAACATGCCCGTCAGCATAAAATCCCAAAGATCAACATGTCAATGCAGCAGATCAGAATAGTTGACAGATGGTCAGTGACGTCTGAGGAAAGGGAACACTATCTCTTATAGATACTAGTTAGCTGTTTCTGTGGAATCAACCACAAGGTGTTACTTAGACCATACTATTGATTAATTAATCAATGTTTTAACTAGATATGGTCATTGATTAATTATACTTTAATTATAATGTAATTAATCAATGGTTGAAAACTGAAGTAAACTTGATAGGTCGGTCGCTGACTTATCCAACATTCTGATATGTATGCATAGGGCTGGCTGGATTACTCTTTTAGTGATCTCTGTGAATCGTTCAGAAGTGATTCTCTTCAGAAAATTGTCTCTCCTTGCATTATAATAAATCCCACTAGGACTAATAAATGGCCCTCCGGACAGAAGCACCCCCAACCAGAGTACAAATATACACCACCAGTATTCTGGCTAGCAATGTGTTTCCATCCCTTAGTTTTTATATCTTATATAATCAGTTAATGGGAAAGGTTGTGAGGTAATGATTAATGGATTGTCATTCTCCAAAATATTTCTTTGAGATAATGTTGTACATGTGTTATATATTATGTTATTATTATCTTTTCACTTAAAACCTTATAAATTGAAAACAAACATATCTGTGTTGTATTTTAGTTACAAAATAATAATATATATTTGCAGATGACTGAATTCAACAATCATGTAAGTTATTTTGTTAACTGTACATGTCTGGAACCTAATTGTGATTGGTTGCACCATATTTTTGTAGATCATTTTATAAATCTGAAGAAAAAAAGAAAAAGCCCATTGTGAGCATACTAAATGAAATTGCTGTTCCTTTTTAGTTAATTTGTTTCATAAATAATTATTTTTATTTACTTATAACTTTTTATAATAAAATGTATTATAATGAATACAAATGGAAAACATTTATGTTGGTAATCACAGCATCAAATTGTTAGGATAAACAAAATGGGGATATGCATAGGGGATCTATTATACTTATGTAAAGAAACATAAAAGCATGACAATGTATAATTTTTGGTTACGGTTTTATTTTTCAAAATTAGTTTTATTTATTTTTTAAGTTTCACCAATAAATTATTATATACGAGTTCTCAGTTATTATGTTTACAATATAAGTACCTATACCAGATAAGTACAATCATTGATTTATAATTAATGATTCAATACTAATATCAATTGAATCTTTTACATTTTGAATAATATGTATCATATAGATATATTATTAGATATATATTATATAATAAGAATTAATAGTATTATCTATATATTCGAGCCTAATTCATACATAAATTAGCGTTTTTCTAATACAACCTTAAGTATAAATATAAAATGATACATATTGGTTTTCAAAAAAAAAAAAAAAAAAATATATATATATATATTAATTATATAATTTTTTAATTTATTGTTTTCATCACGTACCTATTAAATAATAATAATAATAATAATAATAAAAAAAAAACTTAAAAAATAATGATATCCTACAACAAAACTTGAATAATATTTCAGGTACTGTCTGTAGCTAAAATTGTGGTATATTAGAATGTTGTATATTGTAAGAAAAAAAAATCAATAATAATGAAACTAATTTTGAACTCTGCGGCAATGATATAATGGTAAACATAGAACTGATGGGACAATTCAAACTAGACGTACACGTATATAATATGTTTGTATAATAAAAATAATATATTAGGCATACATTGGGCTTTATCACTATTATTGTCATAGATACATAACACCCGAGATTTATAAATCAATTACATAACACATACATATTTGTAGTAGATTTTTCATATAAAACTAAAATATAGATTATAACTCATTTGTTTTTGTTTTTTTTTTATGATTTCATACATAATAGTACATAATAATATATATAATATATAATATTGGTATAAAAAATTATAATGGATACATTTAGTGCTGTTTTTATGTAAAATATAAATGTATTATTATATTATGATATCTATAATCTAAAAAAAAGAAAAAAAAATACATATTTAACAATCATGAACAATCAGGATTCAACACTCAACAACAACAATAACACTCTAAAACAAACAATACTCTCGCCATAAAGTGTAAATACGCCTAGGGGACCACTTTAGCGTTAGCACCAAACGTTTTTTCTTAAAAAAAAAAAAGAAAAGATTTTCAAATCAAAAAATGCTAAAAATAATGTTGTTTATGTACTTCGAGCATTTTGGGTAACATTTGACTCACTAGTTATAGTTGGGTTGCCGCTAATTACTTCGCAGCTAGTCCATTTGCCACAGAGGGTAGTTCGTCTCTGACAGCTACGGCGGCTACAAGGGCGGCACCACGACCGCTTCCGTCTTCGGACAACATCAAGTCAAACTGTCGAAAAAAAATTTTCGAAGGTCAATATTTCAAGTTGTACAGTGTAAAAATGTTAGTTCTGACACTGGTCCACAAAAATAATTAGATGTGAAATTTATCAGTAAAAATGTTTTCATAAATTTACATAAACTTTTATAAATTAATTTTTTGTTATTTTATAACCTCATTAATCATTGTTTTTTTTTTACAATTATTTAGTAGGTAATTTATGATTAACATTTATTTTTTATCATTTTTACTACCTAGTACCTATCTAGGAAATTCTTCACAGTATTAGGATATTATGTTGATTTTATTAGGCTAAATAAAAGTTATTACACTAATAAAAACAATTAAAATGAGGAGTCACTCGCGATTAAGTACAGTAAAATTTACATTTGCCCAGTGAATTTATCGACCTTACATATCTAAAAATTATAACTATCGCTGTACAAAATCTATTTTTAAAATACGTAGGTATGATGTAATAGTAAATAGTAACATTTTTGCAAATATTTTTTTTTTTTTGGAATTACGAGGAAAAACCATGTTTTTTGTCTTCCCAGTTCAGAGTTTTCTTAAGCGTTTATTGGAAAAATATCTTTTCAAAGCACCTATGGTTTACATTTGTTACCAGAAAATAGTGTAAAATTTGTAATGATTTGACCAAGTCTTTTGGCCGAAAAGTTATTATAAAAAAAAAAAATCATCATTCTAAAATTTCTAGGTCCTCCGCTAAATCTAAAATTATTAGAATTTTTTATCCTTTATTCTACTTCCGTCCCCCCTCTTCAATAATATATTATCCAACAATAAATGTACATTAAATAATGTTATGAAACTTTTTTTTTTTTTATATTAAATTTCTAAGCTGCTTTCACACGAGCAGATTTTATTAGCAGCACGGTTTTGTGGTTAATAATAGCGGCGATTTTCAAACGATAATAACTATGCAATTGAAAACCTCCTTAATAGCTGCCGAAAATAATCGATATTTAAATTTTATAGGGATTAAATACTGCTGATATTAACCGCATGGCTCTCATTTTAGTTCATAGTCAAGAAGTTCTATAAAGATTTTGAAAACTGATCTAAATTTGTAAACAACTCTACTTTTTTACTTAATTCAATGTGTCTTCCAAATTCAAATCGGATAATACAATAAATCGTTACGATAGACAAAACATACATTTTTTAGTTTTAAGTAAAATTTAGAATAAATTCATGAAACGTCGACAAACATTTACTTGCGTGTGCCTGCGCCGCGCGTAATGTTATCATATTTCCCTTTAAAAAGTAAACCGGAATAATTTAAAGAAATTCGCTGGACTAAACCGATTAGAAATCGAGACACCAGTTTACTTTTTTTCGACTGTCGAGCCGTAGTGAGGGGGTCGAGAAATACCGATCCTCCTGATCTGTCCTCAACCCAAACTTGACTTCCCCTTTTATTACCTATATATTATTACATTGCCGTTTATCAATTTTCACGTTAAACAATTAATATTGAAGAGATATTTATATTATTATACATATTTTATACCTAATGTCCTAATATTCGTAAAACAAATTATAATAATTATTACCTATACCCACGAATGTCGTATAATGTGGGATAACTGATAGTAAGAATTATGGAGGAAATAAACCACGAATTTCTAACTAAACCGGTGTTACACTGAACAAACTAATCAAGTTCGGTGTTGCACACCGGTTTACGCTTGCGAATTTCTTGATAGAGGCGGCATTTCCTATAATATGTTTGAAGCTCAACACGGTTAGGTTTAAATGAAAGGAAATGTTTTTTTATTTTTTTTTTAAATATTATTTCTGGTTCTATACAACACACTAAACAACTTTGCATTTTAAATAAATAAAAATTAACAAACAAAAAGTCATAGCGGTTGTCTTATCCAATGCAGTTAACAATCCACAGAAAATTCTGTGATCAATCCATTGGTTTTACTAAATCAATCAACGATTACCATTTTTGTTGTAATTTATTATTACTCTATGGAATGTATACAATGTGATCTAGTGGAAAAGTAATGGGTTTAATGTCTCTTGGCACGGGTTGTCAACCTAACCGTGGTAGTGTTGAGCTTCAAATGATTAAAAAGGAGTTAAACTAAAAGCTACACAGTCGATATGGGGAACGCCGCCTATATTACTCTATCACACACATACATTTTCGCGTCATTTGAAAATTATTTAAAATTTACCCGCAGGGAGGTGCCTATGTATCTCCGTGTAAAAACAGTGTCAAATATTCTCGACTTTCAAACACGCAGAAGATAGATAATAACGAAAATACGATTTCATATTTTCAATACCATGTCCAAGGGTCTACTATATTCTCAACTAAGAAACACGGTTTAAAGATTTGAACAGCAAAAAAAAAAAGTCCTATGCAGTACGCAGTGATTTTTAAAATATTATGCTAAAACAATTCATTACATTTCCAATCAATGTCCATTATAATATATTTTATATACTGTAAATTGGCATTAAGCATTATCTAACTAAAGCATTATCGGAATATTACGATGTTTTTGAATAAAAATATCTATAAGCAACCGTTAAAAACAATGGGTAGGTATATAAATTATAAATTACTTTTAAAATACACGTAGATACATTGTACATATTTTATAATTATCGCCTCACGTCTACTTTTTATGTGGTTATACATGGGCAATTTTAAAAAGATTGAATTAAACACGTTTAACTATAGTATTATAACTTTGTAAACACAATTTATTGTTATATTTATAATCTTATGATCGTATAGATGATAAATATTAGCATAATGTGCCTATATTAAATTAAAAAGGAAAAGTTCAACTGGTTTTTTTTTTCCAAATACTATGGATCACCAATATTATGAATGATCGTAACAATTCTTCAACATTTAATTTTAATGGCTCCGATACAATGTTTTGATACGATTATTCGTGAATTACGAATGTTGCCGTTTGAAGATCCACCACGAACTATCGAAATCGGGTCTTAATGTCGGTTTTCAAAGGGCCTTTTTAAAAAATTTAAAAAAAAGCATAGGTCGTATACACATACCTTGATGTCGGCTTTGGTCAGTTGTCGGGTCTTTTCCACCATAAGTTTATGGAAGTATGGGTGGAAACGGTAGACGGAGCCGTCAACGCCAATCGTGACGGATTTTTCGTCCATTTTGTTGAGTAACACGGCCAGACCGGCGGAGACCAAATGGGCCGACCGCCTGGACACACACTCGCAAATGTACCGTACGTTGGCGCAGTCGACAAGTGACGGGTCGTTGATACCCATTTCGTTCAAGACTTTTAGTGTCTCTTTGTAGTTGGCTTTGTCGCTGTAACATTCGACAGAACGACAACGTGAATATTACGTCTTTATTATACTATATATTCAGAGCCGAGCGTAGCAAGGGGCTTGGCGAAACCGGCCCGGGCCAGATTCGAAATTCATCTATTTCAATCTATCTCTAAATTTCTAAGATTTGGGGGGGGGGGGTCGAAAATTCGACGGGCAAAACTTGTAAAAGTTGATGATTTTCTTTTTTTTGTTTATTAACTAGATTTTTAAGGAATGGGAGAGCAACTCCAAAAAATTGATGACTTTTTTCCTTATTGCCAATTTGGGGGCGGAAATTCGGTTCATTGCCAAGGGCGCTATAGAATCTTGCTACGGATCTGTATATATTATATTATAATACAAGGATAACACTTGAACACCGTTATTATTCGATAATATTATAGTTGTAACACATAATTAACACCACACCTTTCGATGTCCGATACATAAGACGTTCCGAAAGCTCCTTTAGTCTTCATTTCTTCGGACAGCCTTCCTTCGAACAATTTATTTTGGTTTGCTAAATCAACAATGGCCAACCTTACGATTTCACCCATGTACATGCCACTGATCATCTTTTCGAATCTATACGCACAAACAAAAAACGAACGGCACTTTAATAATGTGATTTATTATATTCATCGTCATAAACTACAAATTACCGTCTTTGACTTCTTGTCTAGACAACCATTAGAGAAAATTATTCCAGGTTAGTGATGGGGCGGGGGGCATCATCCCCAATTATTTATGCACACCACAATATTGTAGCGTCGTTAAAAATTCATTAATATATTCGAATTGGGGAGAGAACAATGTAGACAACGTATTATATATTCTCGATATTTTATTTCTTTATATGTATATTTCTATATATATTATACTTGTATATTTATAAGTCTTAATGTTCATATAGAATAGTGTTTCCCGAACCCACATCCACCCTTGAAAATTGAACTCGGACAAAAAGATGCGACAACATTACTTTATTAACATATTTTTGTATGTATAGGTAGGTATATATTATGTATATAGGTATTTATCGATATTTATTTAGGTCCAAGAATACCAATATAACATATCGATAATTGATACACGTTGGTGATGTTTTGGGGCTAACAAAAATCCATAAATATAATATACATATTTGAATTTTAAATATTTTATACAGTGGCGAATGGGTTGTTCCATAATTTTTGCAATTTTTTCATCATACGATATCATTGAAAATAAGTAGGATGTACACAATTTATAGTTGTGAGTATTGCAGACAATGACTCGTTATTATACTTATCGACATATTGTGATTGATAACTTTAAATTTTCTATTGCATACTATAACTATAAAAGTAAATAAATAAAATATGTATCTGTGTCTATGCATGATAATAGGTATGTAATAAAATATCGAAAATAATTACATTTACACCATCATATCCTTATTCCGTTTTCAACTAAAATATTTTCATCCAACTATATTGGTTATGATTTTATTTTATATTATGTGCCTCGTGTACCTTTGTTGTCCTGGGTTCAAGGAGTCTTCGTCGATTTCCCGATCGTATTTTGTGCGGACGGCGTCTAATTTTCCATCGTCTCCGAATGCGCCCCACTCGGTGTTTACTATCACGTGTGGTTTCGATTTGTCACCGTCGAAGAGTTCAGCGTTTTCAACTTTTTCAACATAACATGCGTTACATCCCGTTCCTTAAAGCATAAAATACATGTGTAGTATAATACCACGACATATATATATATATATATATATATAGAACCACTGTACAGGTAGCTTCTTTTTCATTCGTTTTCGATACCCGAAGCTCCCTTTATGAATCCACAGTGTATAATATATACCTAAATACACCAGAATACATTATAGGGGTGGCTCGGGCATCGATCGACTGCAGACAAATGTTAATAAAAGCAAAAGCGATGATGATTATAATGATAGTCAGTCACATACCGTTATATATTTAAAACATGGTTGCGACATCAAAACCAATAGAAAAAAAATCTTCAAAAAGTCCAAAACACTGTATTTTTAGGCAATTTCTGTCGAATAGTATTTATTCAATAGTTTGTAATAATACAAATTTAAAAATTTAGATTTTGATATTTATTATTTTAATGCTTGTTGAGAATAATATAATATAAATTAGTATAATATGACAAAATATACACTATACAGCCGACTTCATAAAACGTGTGTCAAAATTACGAAGATACTTGTAGGATAAAGTTCTATTTCGTTCAAATTAAATGTTCCCCAATAATAAGAAATAAACAAATTATCTACAGATTATCATAATATAATTTTTAACTTGATTCTTGGCCAAATCACAGTAACCTAATGTTATATATATTTATTTAGTGGCAAGAGATCATTATTTTATTTTCATTGTGAAGGTCAGTAGTAGGACTAGTGGAAGTAATTGACGTTTGGTGAAATTGTTCAAATCAACTTGTTTGATAAATTTATGTACTTCTGATGCAACATTTACAAAAATAATTAAAAAAGGAAAGGAAGGAAAGTTATGAATTTGTCTAATCTATTGAAACAAAAAATTATGAGATTTAAATCTAGACTACATTTACAAATAACTTGGCTGTAGAAATATAATACATTATAGATTGATGATTAATAATATTACATATTTTGATTTTTATTACTTTTACTAGGTAATGTAAAATATTATTGGGTATAAATAATAGTTATAAATATAGTATAAAATTAAAACAATTTATATAGGAAAAATAGTTAATTGAAAGAAAGTAAAATATATACCATGTGTTAATCTAATAGTGTGACTTACCATCTCACAAACTCATTGATCTAATAGGACTAATTCACTTAAATTTCTATTTAATTAACATACCAACTATAAGTCCAATTCTGGTGTTTGGGTTCTTCCAAGCGCATGACATGATTGTGCCAGTTGTATCGTTCAGTATTCCACAAACATCAATCTCGACGTCCTAATAAAATTATTATCGAAACAAACCTTCTATTACGTAAAGTTACTTTATATTAAGAAAATAGACATATTTAATTATATCTACAAGTATTGTAAAAATTAATATTTTGTATTTGAATAACATCTGTAGATGCATTTTTTTTTTTGTAGATAGGCAATTTTTAATTGAGGAAGGAAATCATTTATATTTATTATACAGGTGTTTAAGTACAAATTGAACATAAGCCAAACAGTCATTTGATGGATTGTAATTTGAAGAAATTAAAAAAAAACAATCGTAATAATTATACTGCAGATACATCAGAAAATGAATAGCATACATGTTAATTATCATACATGGACATTGAACATATATATATACAGAATTATACAATATTAGAAATTATGAACAATTTAAGCAAATTCTTATGATAAATAGCAAAATGTGTATACATTATACAAAGTTCATAACAATCGCCATGGCGGAAGAGCATACTGCTGATAGGCAGTAATTCACATTTAGATTTAGACAATCACAGACATTTTTTGGTACAAAGACAACACATCTTACATGCTCAGTCAGCTCCGAGTATGTATAGAATGATTGGACATCACAATATATAAATATTTGTACATAAATGAAAATATGTATATTTGATCAGAAAGCAGTTATCGAACATGAATGTTGTTTGGTTTTTTTTTTTTGCCGAACCATGTAACCCAATGCAAACAGCCGGAATTATATCATTTGGAAATGTTGGTGGCTTAGCCACACTTACCAATAATCAAACCTACAAAACAGTTGTTTGAAAAACGTGTTTTGTGGGCACAACTCATTAGGGTTCCGGTCGCATCATTCAATACGGCTGTTAAACGCAGATTCAGGTCCTACATCAACATTCTATAGTCTTAAATGTGTTGTTACTTTTAAAATTGGTATTTAGGATGGAATCACACATTATGGAGTTGAAACATTATTAATAAGAAAAATTGGGAATAATTTTACTATTATTTACCTTTCTCCTTTTGATGGCCTCTTTTAGAAGCCTGACAACATCTTCATCGACGACTCCAGAACAGTTAAATCCTTTAGTCCAACTGTTTAAATATCCTTTAGTAAGTCCTACTTGTCTAAGCGGAAAACTGAATGTAAAGCCCAATGGTAATGCTTTTTTGCTATCCAAGTTATGTTTTTTAATGAATTCTGCTAAACATTTAGCGATGTGATCAAATAACTACGAAAAATTAATCAGTTTATGAGTATAAAAGCAATTTATTTATTAATAAATAATATGTTTAATATTACTTCAGTGCCTTTGCCAGTCTGGATATGTGTAGGCACTTTAAAGATTTCCGAGTCCATATGGAAGTAATTATTCTCTCCCAATTCAATCAACAATACACGGAAATTGGTGCCACCCAAGTCCAAAGCCAAGAATTTTCCCCTTTCTGGAATAATTTTTATTTGAAATTTCATCAATCATAAATAATTTAGTAGGTAAATATATTTTTTTTACCTGTGCCATTGGGCAGATCTTGTACGTAGGTGACATAACACTTGACAATGGACGATGGATTGGTATCTTTGCCCAAACCATTTTTAATGGCATGATCCATGTCTTTCATTAAGGTGGTCAGTTGTTCATTGGATAGAAGAAGTGGTTTGCAGTCTTCCTTGATCTACATGAAAAATGCACAGTCATAATCAATAAAATCAAAACAATGTGCAATATAAATTATAAGTGAAACTTATGAAAATGAAAAATTGTAACAAGGTATATCTATTATATCATTCGCATTTAATTTAAATTATAATATGTAAATGAGGAAATTCCAATAAAACTTTAGATACTCTTATGCATATAAAAATTTTATAGATACTTAAATCTTATTCGAGAAATACTGTTAAATGTTGGTTAACAAATTAACATTCTGATTTATTTGGACACGTGTGTAAGTGTAATAATAATAGTCGAGTTTAATAGTGAAAAACGTTATGATTTTTACGCGTAAAGATTATTTTTCACAATTTACGTTTTAAAATTTCAATATTTATATTTTATAGAATTGTTTATTATAATTTGAAGAATAAGTACTTATTTATCGTTATAACGAAATAAATTGATAATTGAATGATTAACCGAATAGGTATTTTGCTGTAGTTAAAAACGTTCACGTACAAAACACTGCGAAAAAATACGGAGTGATATTTCGAGTAAATTTACGATATAATTGATAGGAAAATGAAAAAAAGTTATTCAGTAAATCGTAGTGATAAATGGAGAAAAATATTAATAAAGTTAATTTATATATCTACTAAAATGCGCTAACAAAATAATATATAATCTATTATACGATTTGCTCGTTTTATTGACACACCTACCTACATTTTTATGGTTATTACTCGTAGTTTTTTTTACGAGTTTTATGTTTTTGACAAAAAGAAAAAATTATAATAATAATAATCTGTATAGATTGTTGTATTTTTATTTTTTAAAATCTTGGATGTTTGGTACAAACATATGTAAAAACAATTTTAAAGAAGAACAATTTAAATTTTGAAATTGTACCTATACCTACCAAATCGTTTAGGCACAGAATATTCTGTGATTTAGGTATAAGTACACGTAGATAAATAGGTAACTAAGAAACTATTAATTGTGCTAATAAATAGGTACCTATGTTACAAATAATAGGTTATAATACAATTAAAATTTACAGACTTTTAATACAGTTATTTTCGTGAGTTATGTGACGTTATTAAGACCTTATAATATAATATAGGTACTATTTAGTATTTACATTAATACTATTTGCATATAACTTACGATTACTGTTAATTCTCAGTTTTTCTCACGGTTTAAAATATAGGTATACGAGTATATTTTAAACTGTGGTTTTTCTATTAGCGCGCTTTTACTATAGATAACCCTTATCAATATATTACTACAGCCAGAAAGATTATACCATATGGTTCTATGGTATAGAACAGGGGTCTCCAAACTACGGCCGCGGACCAGTTTTAACTGCACCGCCAATGGACGATAAAAAAATCTAAAAATAAGTGTAAAATCTCACTACAGCATCATTCATTTTAATTTAAAAGAATCGACCATTGTTTTTACTACCTAGCAATTGTAAATGGGTTTGGAAAATGGCTTTTGTAAACACAAACTATGTAACCATTATTAATTAAAAATATGTAGGTATATTTTTTAACTCTTGTAAGTATATACCTATTATATTTCTGTAAAACTAAAAATAATTTGTGTTTATATACTTTTGGCCCACTAAATGCGTTTAATTTTTCATATGGTCCTCGAATAAAAAACTTTGGAGGCCCCTGGCATAGAGTATTATGCTCTATGGATTATACCTGTACAATTATATATTTTAATAATCTAGGGTTTATTCGATCAAAGAAAAATCTTTTCAAACATTTTTTGACGTATTTATCGAAAAAAAAAAACGATTTTGTTTTAATCAAGTAGGTACCTACCTATTAAAGAAAAGTAACTAGAAAATCAAAAAACTACTACCAAATCAAAAAATACTATCGATTAATATCGAGTGTTAGATATTATATTAGACGTGAAGCATTATTTTTTTTTTTGTTATTTGTTGTTGTAAGTTTCTCGGAGGCTCGGTCGTATTATGAGAGGTCGACGAAGAAAATAATGTTTTCCCGTAGGTTTTACGCGCACAAATATGAGACATGACTGCCTGTCAGAGCTCGTATATCAATCTGAATACCGGTGGAAAAACATAATACGTACCTACACGTAATATTTAAGGAGATAAAACGCACAAAAGAATTTTAGGTATGTAACTAAACGTAAAATAATAATAATAGGTATATATTGTAGGTATGAGAAAAGTTGAGAGAAAAAAAAATTACAATAGATGTAAATACGTAATAATACATTATTACGTATTTACGCTGCAGTAAGTATGTGAAATAAAATTATTTAGATAGGTACCTATACGATAAAAAGGGAGGTAGATTTTTTTCTTAAAAATGGAGAAAATTTAAATAGTGTCTATGGGTAGACAGGATAAATAATAATAATAATAATACACCTAGCCATATTATATTATTAATATTACCAATTATTTATATTTCGTACGATACGCGATGGAAAAAAATGCAGAAAACTATTATTTTCGAATTGATGATAATAATACTAGGTATAGGTATTATACAGGTTACTGGTTAGTGTCTTTATTAGGCGCCTAAGTCTTTATTATTATTAGAAAAATACAATGGGTATACAATAGGTAGTCATAAATATTAACATTATATAATGTCCATACTCCGATCTTTTTGCCGTCCTCTTACAAAATTCAATGCGTATAACCGACGCCCCTGGGGGGTTTTTCACGCGAAACCGTTGCCCTGGCACTGCGCTATTCCATGTGGGGCGCCGCCAAAAGACGGACGGCGCGGCGAGCGGAACATTCCGTAACACACGGTGGACACCCGACAAACGGACAGGCCGTCTCGTGGCGAGATCGCGCGGGCGGGACGGTTGGGCGGGGAAAGGGGTGGATGGCGGCGGCGGCGGTGGTGGTGGTGGTGTGTATGAGGGGTGAACGGGCGACGACTTACGGTGACTCTGACGGCGGACGAAGACGAAGGGGCTCCACCGGTGAACAGGCCGTACAGAGCGCGCAGGATCGGATGGAGTACGATGCACATGGCGGCGGTGGCGGGCGCGTTAACGACGGTAAGACAAATATTATCGTTTCGAAAACGACGACGAGATAACCACTGTGACAAACAAAATGTGGTAGACCGAAAATAACCAAGACGGAAAAAAAATGATTCCGACGACGGGCACGACTGACGGCGACGACGAACGGAGAATCGTGCGGCGCCGACGGAAGTGAGAGACTACACGCGAGGGGGTTAGGCTGCCGACTGTCCGCCGTGATCGAGTATGGTTTTCACATTTCGTGGCGTCGCGCGCTTGCGCGTTCGTCACGACCTACGCGTTATGTGTGTGTCTGTATGTACACCCCTCCGCACCGTCTTTCGACCGAACATCCCTCCGCCGCCACACCCGTTGGCACGCACGCGCATCACACATCGCACACACACACACACATTAAAATTCACACACGGGAAAGACGCACACACGGGACAATTCATCCGCGCGCCAAACAGGTCACCGCCACCGTAGCGGCACAACGTTTACGTTTTATTATACGCCCGACAACGACGACGGTGGCGCGCGCGACCGCTATCGACCGAAAGTCGCCCTCACACCGCCGCCGCTCGAGATTACGTCACGCGAAGAAATATCAGACGGTAATTTGCGATTAGACAATTTTTTTTTTTTTTTTTTTTTTTATGGAAAAAAATTGAAGGTTACGCGGTATACACCGAGGGACAAGGTCATATTATTATCACCGTATCGGCGACAACGATTTTGATAAAATAATATTGTTCGTGAACAAATTAAACAATCATGATTGCACGAAGACGCACGATGTGCAGGGATGGGCCGACGCGATTTTAAATTTCGATCAAAACCCGACAACCGGTTCTTTATTATTATTATTATTATAGAGCAGATACCTATAGGCTATATGCATTATTATTATGGTATTTTTTTCATAATGCATTTTATATAGATCATCATTTCTGTTACGCAATTCGTATATACCTTATATATATATATGGCTACGGCCACACTGTGCCATTATAATGTTATATACCATTGTAACGGTATTAATATTATACACAGCACTACGAGGCATAAGAATAAATTAAGATGTACGAAAAGTCATTCGTCTCCACTTATATTTTGGTAATATATTATTAAATTCGTCGATGTACACGCCATTTTAGGCGTGCGCAGAGTATTGTGTCTTCTTTTTGTGAATTCTAATTCGGTAGGTAGGTTATATAATATATAGATACAGACAGACAGCAAATTTTAAAAATTCATCATCAAAATAGATTTAGAATTTAAGATTTTAGATGGAAGCAGACTTAACGAATTTGAAAACTGTGACAAATAAGCAAACAAAAAAAAAAAGGGTCATTTGTATAAATGTTCCTAAAAAATTGAGAGCCCAACTACAGCCCATCTCCTGGCTTGGATTTTGAATCCACGGCCCCGGATTCCTATCCGGGAAATTATCGGAAATTATTTCGAAAATGTTGGATATTGTGATTTTTTCTGATAAGACTTTAATGAAATTTAATTAATTTATTCGCTGATCAACTAAAATCGAGAATAAGTTTCAGGTGCGGCAAAAACAGAATTTGCAGCTGCATCTGTGTGCACTCCTATATTATATATATACGTGCATGATTATATAAAATAGCATATATAGGTATAATTTGTTTGATCATAAGAGCTATACTAGATAGCGTAATGATAATATACAAATAATCATAATATATGATATTATACATATTACATAAATTTAATGATTTATCGTAACCAATGTTAATTAATTTTTATTTTTTTAAATACACTATTACTGGTTATATACTAACTCGATGACATAATATTATAATATATAGGCAGCTGTAGTGTAATAAAATTCAATTGATACTTTATAAAATTCTTTAATAAATCTGTATCAAATTTTGATTTTAAGCAATAATAATTTGTATAATTTTCTGATAAATCAATTAAATCATTAAATGTATATGACACATATCTCAAACTGTGCATTTTTATAATGAAATGCAAAACTCACTATGCTTTTACGACAGTTGACGGTATTTACAATGTATTTTACGACATTTACATGGGTGCACAACTAACGTCAACTCTGAAATTATTAGGCTATGTAATGTCAACTGCAATCGAATGGGACCACCTGGTGCCCGGTGAAATTGTTTTGACGGGTCTATTTTAATGTTTAGAATTATGTTAAAACGTTGCATACAACGTTACTCAACAGTTACACAGGATATTATAGTTAGTATTGTTATCTACAATTTTTTTTCGTATTTTTCTAAGATGTTTGTAAATTGATAAGAATGAGAAATATCAACGCGTTTTTTTAAAATTTTTTATAAGTACAAAATAAGGATTTTTTTTCTTTGCTTTTTTCAGCTAAAACGAAAACAGTAAAATAGTACCTAATGAAATATTTAAGAACGTAAAACAAAAATGTGTAATCTGTAGCAAGGTATATGCAATTAGTTATTAGTTCTTTCTGTGCATACTATATTTTGTTATAGTTTTATAAAAACATAAATAATATTTACCTACACATTTAAGTCGTTGAAAAATATTTGCCTGTGCCAAAATACGAGAAAAGGAATTTCAAACGGTTCATTTAAATCAACGACTAATAATAATACAATTTCAAATTAAATTTTAAATAACCTGGGATATTTGTCATTATTAGGTACCTATATATAATATATTATAATAAATCGTGCAATGCACAATAATATTTTAAAATTAAAATTAATGCGGTTTTTTAATCTTTGTGCTGAAAAAAATCAGTAATCACATAAAATCTTAATGTAAATTAATTAATAAAATAAAATAAATAAATGTTTAAATCCTTAACACGTTTAATTAATATAAATATAATATGCAAATTTAAAAATAGAAAGTATACGCCTATACGATATACACGTAAATAAAATAATAATAATTATTAAATTATATAATAAAGCATATTGTTTAATTTTTTACGGTTTAAAGTTTTTAATATTTGGTAGGAGTTATCGTTATACTTATATAGGTATTATATTATTAAATAAATAGTCAAGTTTAAGATATGGATATATAGTTTAATATAAATATATATTTTTTAGATTAAGCCTAATATTGATTTACTAATTATACGGCTGTGCGTTATTACTATTTTTTTTTCAGTGGGGATTAATTTATAAAATATTGTGTGATAATGGTATAAGTATTTTATAAATCAAACAATAAAAAAAAAAAAAAAAAAAAAAAAAAAAAAAGAAGTCAGAAAAATTTTGTCAATTGGCGTATTAAAAATCGGATAATTCTAATTTCAAATATTCGTTTTGTGTGTCAAGTTAAAAAAATTATAGAAACGATACAACATAGTGTATATAGACGTAAAATGAGTAAAAGAACGGATATAAGAAGTAAGAACACTAGTGTTTTATGCATAGGTAGGTATATAGGTACTGCAGTATAATGTGTAACATGTAATGTGTAGTATATCCGTAGTATTTTAGTATTTAAGTAGATAATTTACAATATTTTAGCATTTAATACTATTCGTTACAAATATTTGCGTTATTATATACACATTTTTATTTATAAAAAAAAAACACTTATTTTATATTATTTATAAAATTCCAAGCTTTGTAATATTTAGTTATATATTGTATATATTTACTGCAAGTTCACTTTTAAAAGTTGAACAAATAATAATTATGTTTTATTGTTAATAATATTGTTATTATAGCTGTCATTACTGTATTTAAAAAGATAATTTTAATTTTAATTTAGTTGTTAATATTTGAAAAGTATTTTTTAAACACTTTATTTTAAGCACATTCGAGTTTATATTTATAATTAATTATTTTTTATCCGTATTGCTTATAGGTATATAGTTTACGAGTATACGCGACACCACGTGCGTTAGCTAAACGCAATTATAAATGACATAATCCACCGATGGTAATACCATTGATTAGGTATATATAATCAATGGTAATACTATGGCGTTATCATAACGTTTTAACCTTGATACAAAACAACCAAAAAGGTCTGTGAACTGATAATTAAAAAATAAATTCTTTAGAATATAATAAAGAATCAATTAATTTTTTTTTAAAATAAAAACTCATTTTATACAAATAAAATTGTATCATTTCGAAAGTAGTTAATCTTTTCGATGTTTGCTAAAAATAAAAAATTTTCTTAATGGGATTCTTGAATATATTAAATGTGCAAGGGCCAAATCGATTGCATATATTGGAATATTATTTACGCCTGCGTTGGTTTTAGGGATAGGTACTATAAAATACATGACTGGGGATTTCAAAGGAAATAGGTATAATATATAATATAATTATATATATAAATTTAGTTTTGGGGGAGGTTCAAATGTGTAACGTATATTCGCCAGTGTTTCGGGTGTCGAAAACTTTGTGATTTTGTTGTTATTATTATTTTGTTGACATATTTTGACGTACGAACTACGAATAGTGTTAAGTCTTAACCTTGGGACACATTTTAAATGATTTTCTCGAGGTTATATTATTATTTACGTGTAGCTGCAGTCGTTATATTCATCCATTATTATACATATAATGTACCTACCGAACTTTTGACTTTCGTGCACGATTTGCCCCATTTGCGCATAGTTTATAATTTTATTATAATATTTTTATTGCCCATAAACACGAAATCGTTTGTACTTGAAAAAAGAAAATCGACGACGGTTTTTTCTGTTCAGACTCGGGTCGTCATCGTTACAATGGACACAATATACCTCATAAGTCATAACGAATTCTTTACGACGCACTGTATTTGCCCGTGCCGACGTTCTTCCTGTATTCGTTCGGACGCGTACATCACGGCGAGAGTAATACGGTGAGGTACATGTACGATCGAATCGCGCACGTTCGAAATTCCGCAGGGACACACTCGTCGTCGGCACATGTGATGATATATCGATTATTTTTCAATTTTTTCACGTACATTTCGCTGGCCCCCCCCTTTTCGAATTTTGGGTTTCTGACAGTGTACATTTTTAGTTTGTAATTTGTTTGAATTTGTTTGATAGTTTTCAGAATTTGTTTGA
>JAIPRL010000816.1:11964-58377 GCA_025469235.1 Pemphigus obesinymphae | reverse complement strand
ACAAATTCTGAAAACTATCAAACAAATTCAAACAAATTACAAACTAAAAATGTACACTGTCAGAAACCCAAAATTCGAAAAGGGGGGGGGGCCAGCGAAATGTACGTAATTTTTTCGGCGAACAAAATAAGCAGTTACGGTTTACGAAGATCGAAGAGACATTGTGTTCATAATATTCCGGTATACGCGACGATATAACGAGGAGAGGTTTCACTGTTCAGTATGACCATTATATAGATCGCGGAAGAATAAATAGTAATTTATCCCTTCGTTTTTGCGCCAGTTTTCTCTAGTAAGAGATACCCATTACCCATATGCTTAAACAAAACATACTTATTGTGTATTATAAGTCACGGTGTTCTCCGATGACAATATGTATGTACAACTGAACCCGACGACGGAGCCGTGCAACCCTTCCAGTTTTATTATTCCATACTCCTCAAATTATAGTTTAGTTTTGAGGAAATTTACAATCATTTCGATTGAACTATTTGTATTATTTTGTATTAATATTTTATGATATTATAGGACGGCAAAGTTGAACTTGTGCTAAATTTACTACCTCTGTGACGGGCAATAATCGTTATATTATATTATGTAGGTATACAATATATATGGATACTATTTCATAGTTTTTCAACTGCCCATGTTCATTAGGTCAATTGCGCTTTTGTCATTTCCTATACTGTTTCCTATATTTCCTATACCTAATTGGGTCCAATAGAATGAAAGTAAAAATTCTATACGAAACTCGATAGTCTATATAATATGTGGTGTTTGATCGTGAAGTTTGAAAATGTAAAAAAATCACCGATTTTTACGGTCGAAAGCACTACCGTCGAGGTCGGCACGAGGTAGGAAATCGATTTTTTACCCGGTCAACGCGCCTATAGTGTGCGTAATATTAAATATACGTGCGTGTGGTGGTGTGTCGGAATGCGGCGGCGAGTCTTTTCGATTCTTATATTTTCATCCCGTTGAGAGGTACATACTCTGGTTTTTGTACTTAATACAAGTGTATACCAAAATATTAACGCCTTTCGCATAAAATTAGAAAAAAAAAAAAAAAATCGATACCCGGTGGCAATGTGCGTGTCCTTGGTCAATGGTTCACACTCGTCGACCGGTTGCAATATTAATGCATTCCCATGCCTAAAAAGTGAACCTACGTCGTAGTTAATATATTATATATTATACCCATGAACCTATACGATGAATTTATGGTCGAAAAGTAAAACGTGTATTTCGCAGTATATAAAAGTGCGCAGTTTTTTTTTTTTTTTTACATAGTAGAACGCAGATGGGAAAAAAGTGGAATTTTACAAGCATTTCAAGGTCGAATTATTTCGCGCCAGCCCTCTACAGACGGTGAAATACAGAATCCTTCTATTTAGGAATCACTTATTGGACTTCCTCAGATATCGACAATTATATTACGTACTTCGTAAACGTCATGTCAATTAATTACCAATTTATTGTATTTGTATATGCATTATATTATGATCGAAAACTGGGTTATTATTATTTTGTACTGTCATACATGATTGAAGAGTGATCTGTACCTACTTCATTTAAAATTGTAACCGCTGTAGTAAATTGCGTTATCCGGAAACATCAAAAGAAAAAAAAACGATATTTTTGTTTAAAATAATGTTCCCATTCTATAGGTACACAATATAATAATATATATAATAAATTGATAAACTATGTTATAGTTTATCAATTTATTTTTACACGTTAATGAAAAATATTAAATAGGTACTATAGATTATAATTGGCCTGTAGAGTGTTGATTAAGTAATATACCATCATATATATATAGGTATTATTTAATAGTAAATCATACAAAAATATTTACGTTAAACAAAGAAGAGTAGTAATATAATATATTTATTATATTAATAAATATATAAGAAATATCGTTTTCTACTTTCACATTCTAGTTTGGACTGGTTATGAATTTCAAAAATATTTATTAATTTATCTTGTCAATTCGTTTATTATGTATGTGATGTATAACAGTATATGCGTACTTTGTGCAAATCGTTATACAATTATTTGATTAAATTTGTAAAAAAAAATATCATCATATAGTTTTAACATTAATACAATGTAGATATATTATAGATATAGGTTATATTTGTTTTAAAATATTTTTCAAATTAACCATACAAAACTATTGAAATGAGTAAATTTAAGTAATAGGTACTTTGATAATTACCTATGAAATTTCGTTATCAGATAACTAATTAGTAATTAATTTAAAATTATTATTTTTTATATATCACTAAAAAATCACGTTTCCTGGTGGGTAATTAATAAAATTGTTTAATTTAAACACTAATTTGAAAATATGAAAAAAAAAGCTTTATAGTTTAGTAATGGACACATGTTACAAGTTCGATATTTTATATTCAAGTTATTTTTGTTTTAATTAAGTACTACGACGATCGAGACTTGATTTGAAATGCATTCAAATCGAATAAAACCATAACGAATTTAGTTAGCGAGCATAATATAATATATATATTCAAATAAATAAAATTTCCCCTTTTATTATAAATGTCAACCTGTATGATTAATGTTATTTGAACTGTTAACGATTTTGTCAGAAAATTACTTTTGTAAATTGAATTTACATAATATATATACCGGGAAATCGATTAAAAGTAGGTATATAAAATGTATATATTATATATTGCGGTTTTTCAAAATTGCCAGGGGTACCTTATATGTGGAGGTCAAAGAGCCCGAGTCGGTGTCAGCAGTGTGTTGTCAGTTTTTATAATCAATATGCATAATATAACATTATTTAGATGAGCCGTATAGGTATACCCAAACACGCGACGAGAAAACTCGTGACGCACTTAAGGTCGTTGCAAAGTCACGTGGATCGCCGAGAAATCGATTGCGCTCGCCCGCGATCGATCGTAATCCCAAATCGTTCATAATATTATGTAATTGGGGAAAAAAATATACAGATAAAACCAATTTGTTTTACAATATAGCCGTTCTTGAAAGTATTTGGATAGCGGTAACAAAATGCACATATTAAATACAATTTAACATTATTACCTACGTGCGTATAACCTTGGAAGAGTGAAAACATTATACCGCGAATTTACGGAAGTACCTTGACCGGCGCTAAGATTATATAGGAACCGTGGTCCATAATGCTGCGGGTGTGGGACATTATATATTAATTCACACCCCGTCGTTGTATACTCGTAACGATAACGCTAACCGGTTTCCGTATGGGGCTGGTTTGCCTATAAAAACGGGCATGGGGATAATATCGAGTGCCCTCTTGAAGTGAACATAGTATAGTATAATATTTATCTAACGAAAACTCGTGCGGAAACATATATTTTACAGCGACAGAAATTAGGTAAACATTGGAATAATAGTGACATTATTAAACGACACTGTAAATTATAATATTGAGACGTCGTTTACGACGTAATATGCTCGTCGGTTTTCGAAGTTATTTCGGGAGAACGGCGTAATTTATGTAGGCGGCAAATAGTACACGAAAATAGTATGTTAATGACCACGGTAATATTTACAAACGTACGTTTACACGAGTTTAAAATAAAGACACTCAATGGTCGAAATATATAATATAATATAATATATTATACCTATACTACAGGTGTAATAATATAATACTATATTAATAGGATCACGGATTCACGAAACATGAAACGGGAAAAGAATTCAAACTACTTTGGTTAATTGGTTTGATGAAATGTTTGTACTACCTATATTTAGATATATAATTGAAATAATTAACCGCGGTATTTATAAAGTATAATATAAAGTATTTGAGTGACAAAAAAAAGTGTACATTTTGTGGTATAATACGAATAATGTACACATATTAGGTATTGTTTTATATGGCCATTTTCAATTTAAATTTTACGGATTCTATGTACATACGACAGTAAGTGATAGGTCTGTTAAAAATATTATATTTATCGCGTACATCCCGATAATTTAGGAAATTATTATAAAAATACAATGACTACACCTGCACGTGAGTGCTCAAAAGTTCAAAACTAAATGATATTCTTATGATATAAGACAAATATGAAATAATACACCTCGGTTACGAATATTCATTACCTATTTGTTTATACGTGGAAGGAAAAAGTGATTATAGTAAAATATTTATGGTAAATTTACCTCGTTGGTGACGATTTCGGTGTCGAATTCGAAACCTTCGGAAATGTCAATTTCGCTGAACGCAGGGCGCAGTTGACCCATCATTTCCGGCTTGGTCCTCATGTTGCCCGTTTGTACGACACGTGTGTATCAAAAAATAAATATATATATATATATATGTATGTATATATATATATTATTATTATAAAGTATATTTTTTAGGTATTGCGAGTGAATGTGAAAAATCGCGTTTTCGGACTGTTTGTGCGAAAACTTTGATTTTTCCAAAAGCGTGTTTTTTTCGGCCGTCTATATGGAATAGACCGTACGATTGACACGAAAGTTGTTTTGCGGTGTGCTACGGGATGGGCGACCTGACACAGAGACCGAACCGGCCGGCACGCGGCTTTATATAACGAAACCGGTCCCTCTCCTTCTACCGATCGCGGTCGACGGTAATAGTCACTGTGGTACACAGTTATACAGTGGTTATCGAGTTTCGGCGATAGGGAAGGAGGGCAAAGGCACGATGACAGGAAAAAAAAGCACAACGTACACTCGTATATTTTGTGTGTGTGGGTTTCGTTAGTATACCTACCTATGGGCGCACGCGCACGCGAGTAAAACAATATAAAAAATAAAATAAAAAAAAAAACTCGTTGGTAAATATACCAATCTATATTACGCGCGCGTAACATATTATACGTATTATACGAGTAAATATAATATAATATTGTTTTTTTTTTTTTATTATTATTATTTTCTCGTATCATTAAAAATGCAGAACTCTAGAGATAAAAAAAAATGGACCAATGACGGTGGGTCGAGCTCCGATATGGTGATATCGAGCCGCCGCGTTATCTAGACTGAACCACTCGTAGAGATAACGTCCGCCGCACGCTCTGCCGATTTACGCGTATAATTCGTGCACGACCTTTACCACGACTGCCGGTAAATACATCTTTGAACGAGAACTCAACAGTTGGTTCAGCTATAATGAGTCAGTCCGCACCACTGTGGACTGCGGCGAGTTTCCAAATATTTAATATTATGTATACCTATTCTATATTATTTTTCGGTAAAAAATCGTCAAAAAACCGAATTTAGACGTCGGGCAGCGTAATATTACGAATTATGACATTTCGAGTTTTATCAAATTTAAGTAAGGATAATGATCAACCATATATTGTATATTCAAACGTTTTCAGAATTATCCATTTCATAATAAAAAATACAAAAAATTCACAATAAGATTTTTTTTCTTTTAAATATTTTGTAAAATAATAATAAAATATAGATATTAGGCATAGGTATTGAAATGTTGTACATTTAATTTCATTCTATACTGCTGATTATTTTCAATTCGGAATTAAATAATTTGTCATTTATGAAAATTGTAAAATTCTTTCTAGTAATTTATTAACTAGATATTTAAACGATTTTTCATAAATTATAATTATTTTCGAAATATATGAGAATTTGAGTAAATGACTAATATCTGAAGTACTAATATTTGGGTTCATATTTTTCTATAAACTATAGAGTGCATTTTACTACAATTTTGAATCAATTTTATTACTTCTAAAAGTGTTTTCCAATAAAAACCTACATCATGTAGTACGAATAAAATCAATAGTTTTCTCGTTTGGTTTGGAATCTAATAAAACTTCGCCTTTATACTGCAGCAGTATTTTTGTCTTGTATATACTTATACGCGATATCATATAAATTATATAGCTGTCGCCACTTGCTGTAAAGGGTCTCTCGCTATAAGGGGTTTTTCTTTTATTCTTATTTTATTTCAGTCTTGTCGAAATTTATTACCATCAGACTTACTAATTCATTCTTCAAATAATTTTCTGTTTGTCAATATGATTTAATGCGTGGTTTTAATGAAACGTAGAAGATATTTTATTATGATTTCGGTCCAGTAATATCTTTAAGTTGAACATTAATAAGTCACAGCTAATAATTTTTGATAGTTAAAATCAAAATCAAAAATGCATTATTTCATGGATTTGAAATTAGAAAAATACTCAGGTGATTAAGTGAATTATGAAATATTGACTATATTATAATTTATAGAGTATGAAGTAGTATAGTATATAAGTACCTATAGTACCTATATTATATATGTGTCTATAATAGTTAATATGGTTTTAATATGAAAACTTGTACATGAACTTAATAATTTATATAGAAGTTTTATTGGCGATTAAAATAATTATTATTCGATTATTAAATAATTTATAGGTAAATATAACAAAATATTTTAGTTCATTAAAAATTAAAAAAAAATATAACGCCTGACATAAATAGGTATCATAATTATTTATAAATCACATAATACTTATCATAGCTGTAAAAAATACTATTCAAATACTATTTAAAGGAATTTTGAATATTTTTTAAATTCTCAAAATAAAAACTGACATAACGAATAAAACAAACTGAAATTAGATTTAGTATTCATTTTTGTAAATAATTATAAAAACAATTTTGAAAAAGTTTTTATTAATGTGAAGTAAAAATATAATAAATTTAATTACTATTTCCACATAATATAATTTAGATATTGGAGTCAACGAAAAATGTAACATCAGTATTTATAAATAAAGTATAGTTTTACAATTTTATGTTTACCTGGTGATAAACGAAAAACTAGATTTAATTTAAAAATGATTTAATAAAATAAGTATATTATAGTAGTATTTAGTACTAAATACTTATTTAATTATTTTATGTTGGTGTTGGAATGTTGGATGAAGAATATTCATATGTATTGATGTAAAAATGACTATAATTTAATGTTTTATATATTTTTTTTTTATTAAAAAAAAATTAATTAATTTATTTTGTAATTTTATCTTTATTTAAAAACTTCATTAGAGTATTAATATATATTTTTGTAGTTTTAAGTTTTAACACAACTGCATACTCGAAAATAACATTCATACTCATTAGCTATTATTTAATTCCAAAAATAGTATTAATATTAGATACAATATTATAATATATACATATCTTTACAACGTAATATTTTTAAGGCAATATCGTTGTATTTTTTTTTATGGAGAATTAATAATGCAAAATATACATATTTTCTGTCTTAGTTATACTTGTATACGTATTTTATTATATAGTAATGGTATTAATCAATAACCAATTAATTGTAATTGATATAGATTATATTATTTGTATAGTAAATATATGTATATAATGAGCATAATATTTACATAATATATGATATAATATTATATAACATTAGGATTAGATATGAATATATGATATACAAAAGAAATATTGAGTTTGAATCGACTCAACAATTGATAACTCACTGATTTGTACTATACGTATATAATATATATATTGATGACAAAAATATTTATAAGCATAAAAAATTGACTGTGGTGTTGAATGTGGGGTGTTTGATCTTACAATAAACTTACTAGATAGTCATATTGATTTTCATTG
Organism: Pemphigus obesinymphae; assembly: GCA_025469235.1. Classification (NCBI taxonomy): domain Eukaryota; kingdom Metazoa; phylum Arthropoda; class Insecta; order Hemiptera; family Aphididae; genus Pemphigus; species Pemphigus obesinymphae. The sequence continues at coordinate 50,739 of JAIPRL010000816.1, read as the reverse complement.
ATTTGCGTTAACGGTTTTTCATTTAACATACAAAATATCAAATTTATTTATACTAATATACTGCATAACAACAATAACAATTTACATTAAGAGGACGTCATAACTACACATGTTCAATGAAAAACCTGCATTTGTATTTTTCATTTTTATCAATTTACAAACATGTTAGAAATACGAAATAAAAATAAATTATAGCTAAAATTACTATACAATACTAATTCATATATTTTCCTATTCGTAAATGCCTGTGAAACAGCATTAATAAAGCTAGCAGTAGGAAGTGAACTTATACTATTAAAAGCAATAAAAACCAACTTACGAGGTAATGCACTTGCAATAATCACCCATTATCGAAATATTAAAGGTTGGAATTCTTTGAAAAAATTGTTAGAAGACATCGTGAAGGTTAAACGGTCAGCAAGTATTCAACATGTGTACAAATGCTTTTTCATGAATTATCAACGTTAGTGCTAAGGCAAAACAGAAAAATGAAGCCAAAATAATACACGATAAAATAAAAGTTCAAACTTTAGTAACTTTTGTAGAAGGGTTATGACATGTACAACGACATTACAGTACCAGCGCGAAGTGAGATAGTTATTTCAGTGTGTACAGCCAGAGTTGTCGGAAACAATCAAGATATTCTGGTACATGCCAAAATACTCTCAGGGGATTTGTTTTATGGAAACGTCCTTAATACGGTACAAAATGGAATAGTGCTGATCTGTGTAGCAAATTCTAAAGAGGAACCTGTAAGGATAAAAATACCGATACTAACAGATTAAACACACCAAATAATAAACAAGATGCCAACAAAATCTATAAGCGACTCAAAAGCTGTTAATAATAAACAAAATTGAATTCAAGTACTAAAGAAATCACTATGCTTGGCCTACATGAATACTGAAGAACCGCAGTCAATCGAAAAACTTTGCTATGAATACGCAGATATATTTTATTTGAAGGGTGTACATGTTCCTGTACGGATACTTCCCAACATGAAATCAAAATATCAGTTGTAAATCAACCTATCTGCCAATGATCATACTAATACCATATTTTTAATAAAAGGAAATAAACAAACAAGTGGAAGAACTTCTAGAAGATTTAATCGTACTTTACTTTACTCGTAAATCGACTTATCAAAGATCGGTAAATAGAGTGTCAATGGGCATAAACGGTTTCCGAGCGCTTGGTCTATTTAGTTATGGCTAAATCCATTCAGGAATACGAAGTCCATTCTCAAGGAGTTACTATAAAACAATTCAACCAACAAAATGCGAGTTCCTACACCGAGAAGTCAATTATCTTGGACATATTATGTTAGAATGAGGTATACAAACTGATTCAAAGAAAACAGTGTAGTTAACAAATATTCCTGTTCGAGGAGCCCCAAGGAAGTTAAATTTTTCTTGTGACTTGCTGGATACTACAAAAAATTTGTTAAGAACTTCAGTCAGATCTCTACACCACTTATCTCGCAGAAGCGAGATCGAGTAGAAGGATATGTGCCAACTCTTTTAAATCACTGATGAATATTCTCATTTCAGAGCCATTATTATAACATACGGATTTTTCTAAATTATTCCTAGAGACTACCGATGCATCGAACTCGGCTATTGGAGCCATACTATCACAAGGACATAGAGTAGTGGACTTATACACAATCTATATATTATATAGAATAGCTTACATATCGAGTACATTAAATAAAGCCGAGATAAACTACAATACAACTGAAAAGGAATTGCTAGCAATAGTATGGACAGTAAAATAGTTCAAATATTACTTAATCAGACATGAATTTTATGTCGTCACTGACCACACATGTATGGTAAGGTACCCTTAGTACAGCTCATGAAATCGTGCCGATAGCCAAATCATGTCGAGTGGTAGTTTTCATGGTTTTGGTGTGAAAAAATCATACATAGTTTTCATTTTTTTTGTTTTGGTTTCTATTAATATTCGTATGTTAATATTATTATTTATAACATAATAAAGTATAAATAATTAATATTAATGTAATAAGTACTAAGTTAGTATTATAATAAAATTTAAAACTGTAAAAATGCAAAAGAACACCGATTATAAAACAACTCGAAAACCAAGTTCAAACAAAACGTTTGTGATAACAATTGTGATAATATTGATAATTTTGGCGCGAACAATGTTATCAGACTAATCTATGGTTATTGGTTATCTGCAAGGTTACATGTATGGTGGATTCAATTCATATTGGTTACGTAAGTGGCGTCGATGTGATATCATCGGATCATCCCAACTCCCATTATCATGTAATCATGTACGTGATGAAAATTAAAAAAAAAAAAAAGAAAAATACGTAAGTTTAACTGTCAAAATTTCTAAACTGATTTCTGTTTATAATAAGGTTTATAAACTATACTTAATTAAAGAGTAAAAAACAAAAAACAAGAAGGCTCCGCAGACCGCAGGGGGAGCCATAGCATACCCAGCATCCCTCCTGCGCACGCCTATGCTCGTGGGCGAAATACCTAAATTTAAAAAAAACTACGAATTATAATAACCTTATATAAATTACATATTAATACCTATTAACATTTTCAGAACGCATAATACAAATTACGAATTGTACAGTAGATAAGTGATACTATATGAAAAAAGCATGGAGATAAATAAACTATACCTACTGCGTCCCAAAAGAAACACCGGGTGGCGGACCAGTTTTCGTCGCGCAAAGTCTATATACAAAATCTAGTAAAAAATAAAACAATAAAAATAAAAATAATTACAATTGAAATCAAAATCTTTCCTAAGTCTTTCCATTGAAGTTTTGTTGGATATAGATCTGTCTCCTTCGAATATAGTGAATATGACATTTTTTCCAATCACATTAGTAGAAGTTGAACAATCATTTAGTCGAATAGGCGATCATTAGTACATTAGATATTTTTATATTTTAATAAATATATATGTAATAAATATGTTTATATTTTGATTAAAATACGTATATTGGTTGTATAAATATACATTGAAACCCGAGTCTTAATTATAACTAGCTTCAAACAGTTTAAACTTTAAATTTTAAACAATTTTCATTTAAAAAAATGTATTAAAAATAAGTCATGCAAAAAATGATCAATTGTATGAGTATGCTGCTGTTAAATTTCTTTAATTGGTATCTATATGAAAGCCCCCAAAGAATATGGTTGCCAATTAAATCAACAATTGTGGTTAATAGTATAAATAATTCATGATATTAATTTTCATTGTCACGATTAATTTTTTTTATAAAATATAAATATTGTAATTTTCATTATAATTTATAATTAATGCTACATTATATTATAATATATTAAAATATTCAACATTTTATTATATATGAAATACACATGGCCAATGGAGAGAGGTGTTACTACACTCATATCACCCTTCTCTAGTTACGTCACTGATTGTGTACACTATTCGGATTATATAAATTAAACCGGTTTATTAAACTTTAAATATTGATGGAACATGTGTTGAACTTGAATCATAGTTATATACATAATTATATATTTAGCTACTATTTAAAAAAGTATTATTGTATATTATGCATTATTGATACAGAACGACTTAATTCACGATCACGCGACACAAGCGCACCTTGAAATTCACGCCGTGTTATGAAAGGTAATTAGTAATTTATATTGCTATATTACTCACTGAAATGCTTTCAGTTAATAATATTTTCAAACTTACTAAGACAATATTAAAAGTTATGATATTTACATTTTTAATTAGTATTGTCGAATGAAAAAAACTAAACTTTTGCATCAATACGGTTATAAAAGTCAAAAACCAAAAAACCAAAAAAAAAACAGTCTTACAATGTTTATATATAAAATATATTAAGCCGATTTAACGAATTCGAATCGGCGAGTCATTTAAAATATTGTGTCCATATAATTCAATTACCTACTGAATTTTAATAATCGAGAAAGTAACTTTTTCACGAAGGTAAAATAATGTTCCTATATTTTATATTTGTATAATTATATATTTGTAGTTGTTACTTATTAGTTATTATACAATTATTATTTAATAGCTAATCTATAAGATTGAACATTGTATTATTATTCTAATTACCGTATTTATTATACTTTTATTAATAGAAATTACTATAGAATGAGTGTATTATTTATCTGAATAATAGGTAATATTACATTGTATATACTGGCAAGTAAAATATTCAATATTTTTACTATATTGATGGGAAGCCGCAATCCATTTGTTTCAGATTTGGAGTATATAGTCCGAATTGGAGCAGTTTAGATATGAAAGTTTTAGAATTTTATAAAATCAAATTTTAGAAAAATTTTTGAAAACGTATATTTTAAAATAACATGTTTTTAGAACTTATATTCGTAGTTTAGCGCTATTTAATGTAAAAATTAATATTTTTTATTAAATGGAAAATGAATAAAAAAATAATTCAACAAAAATTGCCAGCAATAATTTGTTTACAATGGGTTAGTTTCGCCACAAAAACATTATTGAAAATAACTGCCTACTTTAATATGTGTTTTTGAAAGTGATACTAATAATTATCTTGAGTTCTGAAAATGCAATTAAAAATATAACGTACCTAAATAATATTTATGGAAAATTTAATATTATTTAAATATTTATTTTATTCTTAGAAAATTGAATAATATGCAGTGAAGTAGGTAATATTGTATGATAATATTAGAAATAATTTAATATGTTCATTTTAGATTCTAAACGAAGCGTGGAATGTATTGGTTTTACGATGTGTTTTTTATATTTTTTTATTTATATGTGTGTACCAAAAAATTCTATAAGAAGAAGTGCTCCGATCATTTTATGTAGCACTATTTTCTGGTTGTAAATTGCATCTAGTTGGTACTTTAGAGAAGTAATTTTTCAATTTTAAAATTTTTTCGATAAACGTGTAGGAAAAAAACTATCAAAAAATTAGCATAAAAATCGGTAAACATGATTGTGGTAAAACATTTCTATAACTCCGAAAATATTAATGCTGGATGCTTAAAATTTTCACCACAAACGTATATACATAAAATATTAATACAAAAAATGTTCGAAAATTTTTTTTTAATTTTAGGCCATTCATAGCAATATTAAAATTTGAGACATTTAATTCATAATAGGTTTAATTTTAGTTTTTAAGACGTGAAAATTTAATACAGTGTTAAAAGTACGGCATTCTAGTTACATACAAAAATTTAAAAATTGATACGTACAATATTTTTTAATAGCCATTTCAATTTTTATTTGAATACCCATTTAATTTTTTCGACATTTTGGTATGAAATGTGTTTGAATTTTGGGAAAATAATGGATCTATACATTTGAAATTTTCACCAAATTTATCTGTTCTATCTTCCAATCGACTGCCCAACATTCTGTTCCATAAATTATTGCAGGTCTCCTAACTGTCTTTATAAAATTTACCTTTTAACTTTTTGATTATTTTGTCACATAAGACACCGAACGTATCTCTCATGGAGAATCTGATTTTCCACTTCATCCATCTACAATTAATCTTGTTTTTCATATCTTCTTCGATTCCCCGTCTTTCTGTACAACGGACCTTGAATACTTGAACTCTCCCACTGCATACTCACTCAACTTTATTTTTTACCATTCCCTATTCCCTCTATGTTCCCTTTCACCAAAATCATATTTTATATATTTTGTTTCATCCCTATTAATCCTTAATCCGTTACTTTCAAGAGCTTCCCTCCACTCTTCAAGTCTACTATTCACTTCTTTAAGACTTTCTTCTATCAGCACTATATCATCTGCAAATAGCATGCACGATAGTACCTCACCCCCCTATATCCTTTGTTATTTCATCCATTACTAGGGAAAGTATTAAGGACTCAAAGCCGAATCCTAGTGCACTCTCACCCTAACACTAAAATCCTTAGTTTTTTCACACAGATTCCTCACTATTTTACTATTACACATCTCTTCCTTTACGCTTCTGGAATTTTTCCATTAACTAGTACCTTATTAAATTTAATATTTGATATTTACTTACATATTTTAACTTATTCAAAGTTTAAAATTTTTATAACAACAACAATAACAACAATAATAATAATAGTAATAGTAACAAACATAAAATACGAGTATAGTATTGTTGGTAATAGAAAGGTATAACAGGTTATCATACTTGCAATTAATTTTTTTCGATTATAATATATATAAAGAAATAAATCGTTTTGTGTCTATATAATGCTAATAGTTTACTATTATAATATTAATGATCATTACTATTTTATAACTACAACGGTTGTTTAGATTTGTCTATAAGCTTAAAAATGCATTCAAGTATATTCGTACTTGTATAAATCAGTAATACAATAATCTATACTTATTTAACTATTACTACATAAAGGTCAAATCGTTCATTAATATTTTTTTTACATGGTTGTAGAAGATTAGTTTTATATACCTATTTAAAAAGCAATGAATTTTTAGGGATTTCGGTATTTCGTTGTCAGCGCAACGCATTAAAAAAAAAAAAAAAAAAGAAATATCAATGTAAGTACCTAGGTATAAATTGGTATTTTCACGATTATTAGTAAATTATTATACATCCATGGATATAATTTGTGTAAAATAAACATTATAATGAATATTTAAAATTATCAAATTGTAGTGTAGATATATATTATAACGAGCAATGGTTATTATGCGAATATTGTTTTTCTTTGCGATTGAAACTATAGTATTTTAATACTCGTTACAATGAAATAATTCAAAAGACTCCGACTATATGAAAATACCAACAGTAATATTATAATCTTTGTTTTTTGATCAATTCAAGTGCCTAACTAACGTATACGAATACCGAACATTTCACATTTATCACACATCATGTATTGATACATTATATCTTATCATTTTGTAATATTTATCCATTATCATTTATCTATTACGTATATACATAAATATACCCGAGGATTTTGACGAATAATTAATGTCACGAGATGTATCGGTTCAACAAGTTTAAACGGTGCAATTATGATATGCATTTACTACTTATAGTATAATGTACCTATATATATTTTAGTATTATTATACTTTTGTATATATTCGATAAACTTATACAACTATATATTATATATTATATATAATATTATTATTTATTGTCAGTGTAATATATAGTATAATACGGTATAGTGACGTATTTACGATTTTATGAAGGTCGATAATGATTTTGAAAATTAACTTTGGAAACTTTGGTAGAAAAATCGATATGTTTAAATAGTATAGTTTATTTCTCCATATGTGAGTTCAGTCTGTACTTGAATATTGATTTTCGTCGAATAAAACTCTAACTGATCTATTGAAAATGATTTTAATATATCATCCTCAATAATACGCACGTTCAATCCTAAATACACAGCCTTGCGAATTTAATAATTCCGTGGTGAGTCTAGGCCCTCAATTTTTTGATAAAATGTATAGGAATTCCATTTTTTTTTTTTGCTTCTGACATAGGTACATGTATTTTCGGAATAAATTTAAACCCTTTACAATTTAAGATACATTAGTATTTAATACATACTTGTAAATCACAATAGTGTAATATAGGTACCTATATATATCAAATATTAAGTAAGTATACATTTATTATACTATACTTATATTAGTAAATTGAGAACACTTTTATAAAATTCCTTATTTTTGTAATAGTTATAATTATTTTGATAAACATTAAAAAAAGTCAAGGATGATGATATATCTTGCTAATCACCTTCCACCTTAAATACGGCACTGATATATTTTTTCAGATATTATTATAAGAGAAAATATTTAAATGCACTAATAAAAACTATAGGTAATTAAATAATTAAAAATTATTAGGTACTTATTTTAATTTTCAAGTTTCTTTTTTATACCACGAATAAAAATCAATTTTATTTCTGACTTGTAATCTTGTTTTTTATTTTCTTTAAATATTACATTTTTTTGAAAAAAACATTGTGTCTGCAATACAATTAAGATGATTCCAAGACTCAAACATTATGTTACGGGTAATTTATTTATTTGTGCGTTGATAATTGGAACGAGAGAATTATTTGTTGTACTGAATTTTTAATTGCTCGCAGCTAATGTTATTTGGAGTGTAAACTTACTGCAATTAAAAAATGAGACATTTGAAATTAGTTAATGAAGTTAATATTTCTGCAGGAGATTGAAAATATATGATGTCCAATAAATATATTATTTTTGTAACGATTTAATATGTATAAATTAAAACAATTTTAAATTACAAACATAATGATAGTAAAAATAAAACATAATATATTAAACAAAAATTATACGAGATTTATAATCGAAGTAAAGAATGAAATTGTTGACGGTTAAGAAAAACAAAATAACGAACGCCAAAAGCACTCTGGTAAAAATGCTTTTATCATTTAATGATTAAACCCAAAGACTAAATCGATAATAATAAACAATTAGTATAATTATTTGAAACTTTTTTTTAAAGAAATTAATTCATTAAAATTATTATACAATGAAAACGGGAATTAAATAATAACACAGTGGAAGATAACATATTATTCGTGTCTGCAGACGATTAAACCTATAAACACGTCTAAATAAATGACTGCAGCAGGATAAAGGGGTCGGAGATCGAGAAATCAGTGAAGACATATATAGTCACAAGTATTTTACCTAGAAATGATTAATATTTTTTTAATTTGATTAAAGTTTGGAGAAAATAATAAATTAATATGTATATTATATTTTTATGATACTATTATATGTATATCATTAACATATATTATACAATATTACAGAAAATATTTTACGCTTTACAATATTTTATTATATATGAATTTTTGTACTAATTTTTGTTTTATACTTTTATATTATACTATTTCTTCTTCATTTTATTTTATATATTATTATTATTATTATTATTATTATTTTTTTATACATAATTAATAGTACGTTTAAATTATCATATTATTGATATCTAATGTTACTTTGTTGACGAATATTAACGTTAAGAATATTTCTCGAATGTAACAATTATTCATTAAAATGAAATATAACATGGGTATGTAGCCGTGTAGGTTATCTGTGCTTCATTATACCTTTAAAGTTTAAAGTGGATAATAAGTAAAAAATATTTATTTAAAATATTTTATTTAAAAATTATTGATAAAACTAAAATATTTTCGCATGTAGAGTGACATAAAATATGAAATGTAACAAAATATACCCAAAGAAATTGATAAAATTAACAAAACTATAGTAATGGTGATTCTTTATATACTATTTTATTGCGGTCAAGTGTTTTCAAATAATACAAAGAAAATACATAAAATAAGAACATTGGAGATATATATAATATGAGTATACTATAAAGCTCCAATTTGAATGCGAATCAAAAAAAAAAAAAAAAAACTATTAAAAAACCCATAAAATTTGATTTTACCTACTCGTAATATTATTATAATTATTGTATAATAATAATAATAATTTTTTGCACGAGTAATATTGTAATGACTTAAATAACGATGAATATTTAATTTTTAATAACCCTTGAAGTATACGAAAATCGAGTGTGTTTTGTATATTTTCAATGCTAACAATCATTTGTAATTTTTTATACGGTATCTGTACGCGAAGAAATAATAGAAATATAATTGATTAAAGAAAATAATTTGATAATGAAACGTAGTATATAAAGTTTGACTTTAAATTAGACTCATAAATAATAATTACATAAAATGTATTTGGACCAGTATGGTCTACATTATAATACACACTACAGTCTACAAAAATAAAGTATAATATTATATAGTTAAGCCACAACGGAATAATGAACATTTTAAAACTTCTTAAGTCTTTACAAGTTTATGTTCTTTATAAATATTAAATACGAATTTTAGTTTTCTTAAAATATATCTGTCTAAAATTAATTCTGATTGATTCTGAGTAAGTTAGTGGTTTTACAATAAATTATTATAATGTTTATTTTTAATTTTCTGTGAATAACTTTTCGACCAGATGATTTGGTCCAATCGGTATGTGTTCCTAGAGTATGTATCTAATGTATACAAAAATGTTCAAACAGTTTTACAAATGTATTTTTTAACTAATGTTATAATTATGTCATCGAAAATCCACTTAGAATTATTTTATCAAAAGTAATTAATTATCATTGCTTTCAAATTTAATATATCCAACATCTGCAATATCATACTCATACACCACGAGCAAAGTCCTTCCATCTCTTAATAACCGGATTTTTTAATAAATTATTTTTAAATTCAATTTTTAAATTTTTATATTAGGTATGAATATAATATACCTAAATAAATATGTATAGAAAATTATATTTTCTAAAAGAAAATAAAAATATTTTTTACACTCTGTGGATATGAGATATAAACTAATACAACTAGGAATTGTTAACGTTAAAAGTGCATTAAAAAAAAAAAAAAAAAAATGTACCTATTAACCCGTTGGGCCGTCAAGGACAAAATCGTAGTCACGATTGGTATAGGTATAGTCACATCTGTTTAGGAAATTAGGAATGCATTTATTATTCAAATTATGTCTACCTATGTAAATTACACACACACACAATTTAATTCGATTAGAAAAAAAATTTGATGTTGTTTTATAGGAAATTTTAGAATAAGTTTGTGTAATATCATTTCATTGCTTCATCATTTTATTTTTTGAATCGTTATTTATCCAGAAATATTTAAATATGAAATATCATTTTGAATATCGTAGTCGAATTAATTTATTAATTTACTAGCTTGAACAATAAAATCGTGCGTTATGAAATCTTAATAATTATATGTATAGGGGTATATAATAGAGAAATAAATTAAATATTTATTGTAATTCAATTTTAATGAAAAAAAAAAAAAAACAACTGAATTTTTAGTCATTATTAGCAGTTCAGTATAGGTAAAAAAAACATTTTGCATTGGAATTATTCATTGTATAAATTTAATTATTATTCAGTGAAGAAGTTATTTCATTGATAACGATCATCGTATGAATTATGGGTTAATTATATACTTATGTACAATAATTGCAATAAAGTATATATAACTAGCAAGTGTGTATATAAATCGGCAAACAATAAATTATTGAAAATATTTGTATGTGTTTATAGGCATAGGTTAGATGGTAACCTACCACAACTACAATGGGACGAGGAATGTAAGCAAATGACTGTCTGCCGAGAGAGCGACTTGAGTGATTTTTTTTCTGGTATTGTTAGTGTAACGTAACTATACATCATTGGAATACTAATTGTATCTATATTCGATTTGCGTTTACAAACTATTATACGACTAAGGCATTGAAATGAGCAATTATCGCGACAAAAATACATTTAAACCGTCTTAGAAATGTAATTTCGATATGGAAATTGCCCATTATAGTGTTTAAAATGTTTGATGGTAGGTACAATACGAGAGAGCTTTCGTTAATCACAGTAAATCTGTCACGGTGAACTCAGACTCGGGCCTTTTCCAACTTAAAATACATAATTTTGTTTAAAGTTCTGAGTGATGACCGACAGGGCCGAAATCGATTTAAAAATTAATTTTTCTATTTAAATAAATAAAAATGTTATCAAAAAAGCAATTCACAATCTTTTCTATTTTTTGTTTTACATTTTTTTTTTTTTTTTTTTACAGTTAATGAATATTTTGTTTTATTTTATTATTCTCAAAGCGGTTCGTGTTGTCAAGTTAGCATCTTTTGTTTCAGTAATTTTCGCGGTGATTTTGAATTTTGAGTGAACTGAACAACATTCCCTTATGCAGTCCTTATTTGTCATTTTATTTACTTACGGCTTACAAGGTTTATTCGATATTAATACTTATTTTTGTATAGGTATAAGGAAATACTGTAAATATCCTATAATAGTTATTAAATTAACTTTTAATCTACAATGGATTAAAAAAAATTAATGTTCATATTTTGTAAATTGAAGTCATCAAAATGGCATATTGTTAAATATAAATAAATACAGCGTACTATAGCATTATAAAAAAAACAAAATCCAAATCTACAATAAAAGCAAATCTTATAAACATTTTTATATTCAATTTATTTAATGCATCCACAAGCAGTGGTGGATTTGGAGAGGGACGCAGGGGGGCGGAGCTACTCTTAATTTTTTTCATGTTTAACAGCGTACCCTTTAATTTATTTATCAAGGAACGCAGTAATTGTTTTAATTTTTATTTAACGTTATTAAAAATTATAATTTTTTTTTTGGAAAAATCGTGAAATTACGAAAATGAATATGTTTTTTTTGTCCTTATCATCATAATAAGTTATTTAGATAAAAAGCATGATATAAAATGTTGAATAGTTGATCTATTAAATCATAGTGGTATCATATGGGTAATAAATAATCTTCATTATCCGTGAATGACTAAAGCCTAAAAGGATGGCGAAATCAATACGACACCGATAAACTTAATTTCGGTCTACAACTTCCTCGATTATTCATTTAAAAGGAAAAGTGTTAAATTATTTTGAAAGAGGAATGCTTAAACTATGCTATCTTCAAAATATGTAACCTAACAATGATGTAAAAAACTGTTGGAATTTTTCTATTCTATTCATGTTACCTATATAATAATCTAAAATGTTTTTAATAATGTCCTCTGGTTAAGAAAATTTGGATAGGGAGTGTGGGGGACAAAGTCCTCCACGGCTTACTTTTTCTCTAATATGTCCCGGAACGCTGATTTTTAACCAAATTCAGAGTCCGTCCTTATTTTTTTTTCCAATTCAACCACTGGTAAAAAACTGTTTTGCGAGAGAAGTTTGTTCTTGAGGTGTAGTTGTAATTAAGAAACTAAACTTTGACACAAAATTATAACATTGACATAATATTTTAACAGTTTTGTTAAAAAATATCGTGATTACACAAACAATAAAAAGTGGTACTAACAGAGATCTATTTTAAAATGTACTTAAATATTTTTAAATTATAAGATTTGTATTCTTCTTAAAATGTTTTATAAATTGCCTATACAGAACTCCTTAAAAATCGTATGTGTAGCGTTCTCTTGGTAGGTAATGATGTAGGTTAACCTAATGATGACTTATAGACGAAACTCTTTTTAGCTTTATAAACGCTTTGTGAATATTCTAGGTATATTTTCTTTTTATATATTTATTATAATATATATTAATTTCTTATTATATATATTATAAAGTATTGTTATTTTATAATAAATTTTTTATTTTAACTATTAGGATCCCCAAATCTATAACTGCAGTTTTCTAGGAGTATTTTGATCAAACATTTGAACAATGTCATCTTCTTTGAACTTTTCTTTTTTATTGCATTACAATGATTGTGTTCATACATTTTTTAATTATTGTTATTAACAAAAATTACAATTACAGAATATAACAAAACTACAACTATTACTGCGAATAACTGCGATTAATTTAGCACATAAATAGCTAAAAAAAAAAACACGGTATTGGCCCATGGTGGGCCCTCCCCCTAGCTACGCCCTTGGTAATTAAGATTTTAGCTATTAATATTGTCAAGAGGATGTCAACGCGGCCATTTTTAAGGGGTTTTATATAGGCAACATTTAGACAATTTTAAGAAAAATGAAAATCTGATTGAAAAATGTTTATATGCATTTAAAAAATGAATAATATTGCTAAAATTACTATATAATTTTTTGTTGTGGTTGTATTTTATGAATTTATAAAGTTTTATTGAAAATATTACTTTTGCTGTTCTCATTTATAACAACTTAAAATAATTGTACAAAGATGAAACAAAAAATAAATTATGAAGAACATGATTATCTTGTACCATACGTAGCCGTTATGTAATATGTACATTGAAATACATTTAATGAGTTATTAAAAAACTAACTTTTTTGATTTTTTAAAATAAATATTTTTTAAAAAAATTGAAATATCAAATAACGGCTACGTAGGTCATTAGATAATGTTATATTATATTTTTGTTTCATATTTCTAAGATAATATGTTAAAGTAAGTTGTTCAAATTGAGAAATGTTAACATGAGTTTTTCATTGAAAATTGTTTACACTGACATCCTCTTAATTAATGAATTTTAAAATATTCCGCCTATGGCGGAAACTAGCGTTCGAGTTCTAGAAAATAGTCGTTCATCCCTATACTCGCATCCGTTTTCGGACGAAAACTCGTCCGCCACACCACATGTAGGTTTGAGTTACCCAAAATAACGCGTTATATCGTATGATAAATAGTCAATAAATATTGGCACTCTGTATGCCAACGTAGTGTAGTCGGGCTGTAGTCATAAATAAGAAACTACATTTTTACACAATATTGTAGACAACAATTTATCTATGTGTATTCTACCATCGTCGTTATTTTTTTTAAATATGAATTCTTAAAAATGTGTTAATCTTGTAAAAACTATTTTTGGTGGGATTTTAACAGATAGCATAAAAGCAATTATATTTGTGATATCGAAAAATGGACGAAAACAGAACACAAATAGATTGTGTATAATATTGTGTAAAAATTTGATTTTTTAATTATAACTACTTACAGCCCGAGAACACATTTTTCTTGTAAAATGGTTTTGTTAACAAATATCGAGATTAAGCAACAATAAAAAGTAGTACTGATACGGAACTATTTTTAAATTGCTATTAAAATGTAGGTACAGTATATTGTTCAATATTTTTAAATTATTAGATTTTTATTTTTCTTAAAATGTTTTAAAAATTTTCTATACAGAACCCCTTAAATATCGCATGTGTGGAGTTATTTTATTGGAAATAATTAATACTCAAGAAGGTTTATATAAGATTTTTTTTTATGAGTTATTTTTAAAAAATAGACTCCCCCCCTCAAAAGAAAATTTTTTACTAATGAAAAATTGGATTTTCTCGTCCCGGATTTCTTAAAATTTAATTTGGCCATTATTACTATAGTAATCCAAAAATTTATCGAACTTGTTATTCTCGGATTTTTAAATAAAAACTCGTTTGAATGTTTTACACGTCACTACTACATACATCAATATCAATTCAATCAAAATTTTTAAAAAATGCACAAAAGTCTTACGATTTAAAACACATTTACGTTAAATATAATATGGGTATAAAACATAAAATATGTCCTTAATAATTTCCTATTATAGTGGATGAAATAACAAAGTTCATACAGGGTGAGGTAGCATGGTGCTGGTGCATGCTGTTTGCAGATGATATTGTGTTGATTGGAGAGAGTCTTGAGGAAGTGAACGGTAGACTGGAAGAGTGGAGAGAAGTTTTTGACGAGAAAAGAATGAGGATTATTAGGTGTTAAACAGAATATATAGAGAATGATTTTAGAGAAAGGAAACATAGAGCGAAAGGGATAGGCAAGCTATGAAGTTTTATGGATAAGGTTGAGAGGTTCAAGTATCTAGGATATGTTATAAGTACAGGAGAATTGTGATTTTAAGGAAGATATGAAACATAGGATTAATTGTGGGTGAATGAAGTGGAGAGAAGCGTAAAGTATTTTGTGGGACAGAAGAATCCCAATTAGGATAAAAAGTAAATTTTATAAGATAGTAGAGAGACCTGCAATAATGTATGGATTGGAGTGGTGGGTAGTGGATATGAAGATAGAACAGAGTATGAGTGTGGCAGAAATGAGAATGTTAAGAGGGATGAGTAGTGATTATAGAGGAAAAAATAAGAAATTAATATATTATAAGGGGTAGTGAGGGAGTGATTCTAATAGTATAGACAAAATGAAAGAGAATCAATTGAGATGGCTAGGGCATATTTTTATGTATAAAATATGTATATAATATCTGTAAATTTATTTATATAGATTTATTATGAACGACGATGATTACAATCTTATTTATAGTGTAGTTGATGAAGTATTGAAAAATGTATTGAAACCAATAACTGAAAAAGCTTTAGACCGAGGGGAAATAAATTTCATTGGAACTTGCAACATTGGTGCTATTTGCCGACTGCTAAAAGTACATAATATATATTTATAGTTATCGTATACCTTATAAAATAAAAAATACCTATATTTCTTTACATTTGTTCAATAGCTTGGGTATCCTCGTATTGATCCTGGTGATACGAGTACACAGTCACATATATTTATAGATTCACCATCTCAAAGTAAAATAATTTCCTTTACTTCTACTTACATCGAAGAAAAAGTGGAAAAATTATCTAAATTAAAAATAAATAACTGCAAATAAATGTAAATTGTATATAAGCATATTTTACATAATTTATACATTAAACAAATATAATATATAAGTTTTTATTATGTCCGCCAAATTGGCACCGTCACATTATGCTAGAACCTTAAGAATAGTATTAAAAAATTGCTAGTAATTTGCTAGATTTTGCTAGGCTATTTTTAGATTTTGCTATAGTCTCAATTCAGTGTAAATCAAAAAACAAATTTGCCGGTGCCAACTTAACACAGCACCGGCACATTGTCCGAATGACTCCAAATCGGTGTCATAATTTTGCTACAAATTTTCTAGATTTTGCTAGGTCATTTATGGAATTTGCTACCCCTTGGTTTTTTCGGAAATCCAAAATAAGGAAAATGAACTGTCACCGGCACATTGTCCGAATGACTCTAAATTGGTGTCATAATTTTGCTATGAATATTTAAAAAACTTTTAACGGGACGCTTTTTGCCGACTTTTGAAAGTAGGTTCCCATTTTAATATTATTTTTTTGTTATCTGCCATTTTTCTAAAACAAATTGGTTGAAAATTAACCCTTCTTTACTATTTTCAAACAAATTTATGAAAATGTTGATAGAAGTTATTACGATATTCATTTTTTTATTGTTATCCAGTTTTTAAAATTTACAAAATATGGTCACCCTATACTAAAATACTCATCAGATGGGGTTTTTATGTTTTACCTCATTGTTATTAAAAAAAAAACATGTAATGGAAAAACTATGGATGGGTATAATAATTACTAATAAGTTTAATTACTAATAAGATTATAATTATAATATTATATTAAACTAAAATTATTTTTTTAATAATCTTTTGAAAATATTGGCCTTTAATATTCGTATAAATAATCAAATAACCAAAAATAAAATGCAGTTTAATATTAAATATTATTTAATATTTAATTTTTATTTAAATTATAAATAATTGTAAATATGTCCAAATTTCGTATATTAATTTCAAAAAACATATAATTAATTAATGATTTTTGTAAGTTTTTTGATCTTTGTATGTTTATAATGATACAGAAGTTTTTCTGTCTCATACCAATAACTTCATAGCACAAAACTTTATTATATTTTAATTTCAGAAAAAAAATTCTATGTCGCAGCTCACTCTTTTACAGATATAATTGTGTATATTTAATACGATTGTATATTGAAGTAGAAATCGAAATAAAACGTTAATAAATAGGTTTAGTACCCATTTCAAGTCAGACTTGATTATTTTCCTCTTTATAACAAGTGTTGGTCATTTTCGGTAGTCATCCTTACAACTTAAGAGGACGGCTCACACCCGTTTTCAAGGATTTTATATTGGACATTTTTATAAAAATTAAGAAAAATGAAAATCCACCAATTTAAAATTATGTTTAAACATATTTTAGAAGTAATTTAAAAATAGTCTTATGTTTACGCGCATTTCTTATTTTGTTATTCTCTAATCTATATCTAATATCGCAGAAAGATGAAACATTAAACAAATGATAACATTATTTACATCATTAAACTTAAGAAACATTATCCATATGACTATTCGGGGTTATGAATAGAAAATTTTAATAATACGAAAAGTTTTGTATCTTAAAATTCAAAATTTAGCCTACCTCCACTGCAGTGTATATTTTAAGGAATTTTCACTGGTCACAATGAAAACTGTATCAAGATATATATATCAGATGGGGATTTTATGCTTGTCCCTCATTGTTATTGAAAAAAGTAGGTAGTGGAATAACTATGGAGGAGTATAATTACTATGTAATAAAGGTAATAAGTTATATATTATATATTTAATAGGCAAAGGAAGATTATAGTTATAATATTAAATTAAATTAAAATCTTTTTTAAAATCATCTTTTGAAAATATTAATAACCTTTAATATTCGTATAAATAATCAAATAATCAAAAAACTAAATGTAGCTTAACATTTAGTTTTTTTTTAAATTAATAATAAGCAAAAATAAATATTTATATATATATATATATATAATTTATTTATGTCCAAATGTATAATAATTATAAAAAAAAAAGTTTAATTAATGAACGGGTTTTGCAAGTTTTTTGAATTTTGTATGTTTATAATGAATGATACGGAAATTTTTCTATCACATACCAATAACTTCATTGCATAAAACTTTGTTATATTTTAATTTAAAAAAATACATATGTCTTACAGACACAATTGTGTACATTTAATATGTTTTTAAATTCAAGTGTATATGTGTGTTATATGTATATTAATACTTGACTAATTATCATTATTAAAAAATGCATTTATATCTATTTAGTTTCATATATTTATTCCATAATCATTCAATACATATAATTATATTTTATATTAGTATATTTATAATTGAAAAATGCATTAGTAATAAAATATTTCCACTGGGCGTCATTTATGTCACTTAGTTAACTAGCTTACAAAATGCACTGGTCCAAGTCCGAGTGTTGGCCAACGATGTATTTTCAATTATTATTATCGATATCATTTTTATTTCCCCGATATCGATATCGTATGTCAATAGGTTGGTAGGTATCCAATAACACAAAAAAATGATGTGACTTAATTTCTTTGATATATATTGCCACTTGCCACAATTAATTGCCCATCTATTTATTGTCTTCATTGTTTGATGTAATAATTTGCGGGCCGTCATGTTATCGTTAATATTTTCTGCTATTTGCTAAATGCTTATTGACAATCATTTTTAGGTATTAAGTAATTTGGTAACAAATAATAAATATTGTCTACAATATTTAATATTTATTTATAAATATCCAATACTTTTGTATTTTATTAATATTGTGGGGTTTTTTTTTACCCGTCGTCAACTATTTATTGTTCTGAATCCCGATCAATTAAAAAAAAAAAAATAAATATATCCTGATATTTTCGATATTTCTATTTTGATATCGATATACCTACACCATACTTATTATTATACTAGTAATATTACAGTTATTAGTTTTTATAGTTATTACTAGGGCTCGGATTTATATGTATATATGTTAGTGATGTTATGAACCCAGATTTTTGAGGTCGAACCGAATCCGAACCGAACTTTTTCAAATTTTAACGACCCGAATCCAACTGAACTTATAATTTTTTATTCAAACCCGAACCGGAACAAACCGAACTTCAAAAAAATTAAAAATATTAAAAACAATTTAGCACTCAAGAGCTTCTTTTTTCCCTAGAAAAATGATCGTCAAAATACTGAATATTGAAATATAAATTTACCGAGTATAGCAGTGTATTATCAATAAGACGACAAAACAATTTATTTTTGTATCGTGCCACGAATATTGGTTTACGAATTACGATTAATGTATATTTTCTGCGTATCCCGCTTCCAACACCGAAAACTCGAATAAATAAAAAAAACTCAGAATAATCAGTGATCGATTCTAGTTTGAAATATTTATAAACATCGCTTTATATTTATAGTATACTATATGGAATAATTTTCAATAAATACATCATATCATATTATATTGATAAACGATAACGAAAATTCGTCGTTAATAAGTACCTACTCAGGACTCATGTATATTACGGAAAAAATTATTATCCAGCCTAAAAACAGAAAAAAAAAAAATACTTATACTTATACTCAAACTATCATGGTAGTGAAACTACGACTGTGCAAAGAACTTTAAGACTTTTAACTTTTTTTCAGAGGTATTCATTGGCCAGCTTTCGGATCAAAAAGGGGAAGGTGTGAACTATGTAGTGTACGAGGAGTGGAGTCACGACCAACATCAACTTGTAGTCATTGTCGTGTGTTTTTATGTTGCAATGAAAAAAAAAATTGTTTTGTTGATTACCACCAAATAGATATAAATAATGATAAGTAATTATATTTGAGGTACATAGTACACATTATTATAATAAAATATAACTTTCTAAACAAATGTTTTATTTATTAATACTTCATCTTTATTTAATAATATCAAAATTAAAATTATTTTCATATTTTACAATTCGAAATATGAATTCAAAATCGGTAAGCACAAAGACCTGGCGGGACATATGAGTCCCGGTCAAAATAGTAGGGGAGGGTCAAAAAAAAAAATTTTGAAAAAAATCAGAGACCTTAGTTGGACCACAATAAAAAATTCTGTCAAAAAAAAATTTTAATTTTTTCATTTTTTCCAATAACCGGACTCAAAGGGTTAAACAATTTCAAATTTTTTTTAGCGATTTTCGACAAAATATTAGGTTCAAATTTTGTTTTCTTTGATTCGATATTCGAACAGCACCATTTTGTGATTAGTTCGGTTCGAATATTTTAAATTTTGAGTTCGGTTCGGTTCGAAAATCGAACGATTCGTAACATATATCACTAATATGTATATGTGTTGAAAAATCAAAATATGTAATAAACCAATATGATTTATTTGTTAAATGTTTGGTCAAATACAAGGGCCACTTGTGTTGAAAAAAAAAAAAAAATTAAAAATACAATATTAGTGTAATATTAAAGAGCAAAAAAATCAAAATAAATGTATTACTTTTGCTTATCGTGATTCACGCGTTCACCGCATATCTGTACGAAATCGATTGGCGAACACGCACTGCAGCATGGGTTCCTGGTACGCGATCGGTGCACTTAACCCACAGTCTTTACCTTACGGGCCGGTTAATCGGCTCGGCCTACTTCGGGCGCCGACCCTGGGACGGATTAACTGGCGATCGCGGTCGACGCACGGAGTGTACGGTTAAATTGACCGATGCCCAACAGGATCCTATGCGCGGGGCGCTCTGCGTGCCGCTCCACGCTGTTGTGAAAATGAACGACCACGATAATATTTTATACTATGTATATTATTATGACGTACAATATCCGTTGGCCGATGTCGTCGTATTTATCATAATAATAATATTATGTATTATACTGTAGGTCGGATTTATATTCTCTTATGCTAAGGATGTCACACTCGTATTTCTTGTCTCGTGTCTATCTAACAGATAATATAGCAAAATCACACTACGCAGAATTGAAATTTTGGCGTTTAGGTTAAATTATTTAGAGTATAAACACCTATTACAAAATTTAAAGCCGAGGAATATTTTCGAGTGAACCTCATGGGCATTTAGTAAAATATCGTCTGACGAAAAAGTTAAAGCTATTTAAAAATATCAAAAACTAAAAATGCCGTAACTTTTTTTTCTGACAATATTGTACAAAAAGCCCACGAGGTTCACTCGAAATTATTCTTCTCGTTAAATTTGATAATAGGTGTTTAAGCTCTAACTAAATCTAACCAAAATACCCATAATTTCAATTTTGCGTTGTATGATTTTGCTATATTGCCAATTAGATGGATGGAGAGAGAAAATGCGGGTATAGCATCCTCTTATAAATTCATCAAAAGTTAAAACACGATGTTTCTATGTCGTTTTAATATATATATATATATACGTATATAGGTTCCGGTGTCATTTTTGGGTGCCGCGGGCCGGTTAGGTTGGACGGCGGTCGCACACTATATTTGCGTCTCAATATTAACATTGATAATATATATTAATATATTATTAATATATAATAGGTTAGGTTAGGTTAGGTTAGGTAATAATAAAATAATATATATTATTATATATTAATTGATAACCGATAGTCTATTTGCGTCCCTGAAATCGGGACGCATTTCGGTCACGATAAGATGAGCAATTAATAGTGTACGAACCTATAATATACATCGGTGCACACTGCTTACTTCCCGAAAAAATATATCAATTAAAATGTATGACCTACTTGCGTCCGTACCAGTACGGCGTACCTATTCCCTGATCTGAAGTATGATCAGCTATCCGACTATGAATAAGTACCTATACATTTTCGTTTTATGATTTATTTGATTCACATTTAATACGCATAATATCATTGATTATATATTTATATAGGTATAATCAATGGTATTATGTATACGTATAATATATAGGTAACGTAACATTACAATTTAGTAGAAAATTGATAATTGTATAATAATAAGTTAGATTTTCTATTTTTTTTTTTTCTAGTCACATTTGAATTCTTATTCATTGTTATTCATAATTTCAAAGCGATAATTAATCAATGTCTATAGATACCTTTAAAATGTATATCAACTTGTTTCGTTATTTTAAAATTATGTTGTATAATATTGTTGTACTGAGTTTTAGGCGTCTAAAAATTTATAGCCGTATTATTTTCCTTTTCGAATGATTTATCGGTGTAAAACGGTCATCCTTCGTGGATTTATTGTTGCTATAAACGGCATTTTTTTCAAATAGTATAAAGATACGTGTATATATTAGGTTCATATATTATTTTCTCTTATCATGACCGAAATGCGTCCCAATTTCCGGGACGCATATAGATTATCGCTTATCAATTAATATTATCAATGTTAATATTGGGACGCAAGTAGTGTGCGACCATATATATATATACGTACCTATATATTATTTGAAAAATGCGTTTATAACAATAATAAGTCCACGAAGAATGACCATTATTCTTCAATAAATTATTCAAAAAGGAAAATAATACAGCTACAAATTTTTTTTCTACGTATAGACTCGTCAGGTTAGGTTAGGATATATTTATTCGAGACAGGCACGTATCTTGATCATAGTTTTAGGGTGGGGGGGGATAATTTTTAGAAATATTCTAGACCTTAAAATGTATAATATATAAACTAATAGCTAGTATCTACCTAAACTAATAATACAAATATAAAATGTACACATAATAAATTATTGTAAATAAAAAATGCATTTTAATAAACAATAAAATTTTAGTTTTTCATTATTAAGTCAGTTATTTTTTTTTTTCATTTTAGCAACATTTTTTACTATTTTTTCCACTGGAATGACTATTTTTCTGATACACCAGATAACTTTTTCTCAATTAATATATTTAATAAGTTTTTCCTACCTGAAGGCTCTTTTGGCAGCTAACTCGTTAGCATATTATTCCTGCTGGAAATTTTCATTTATCAATTAATTTTAACTTTTAGCTAAAACAACATCAATCTCATAATTTGAAATTTATGAAAATTTAAAATGTATAGACCTATTTTTTCAGAAACAGGCAACACATCAGTATCAAAACGTTAAAATAATTGGTGAAAATGAGGAAAAATTATGTGACTTATCAATTAGTATGAGAATTTTAAAGAAAGAAATATTATTATGTATTTATTTTTACATTTATTTCGAAATACTATATAAATTACAATAAAATTTCAAAACTTAGTTATTAAAGGTAGCAAAAAAATAAAAAATTTTCTTCATTGCGTGTCACCTTATTGAGTATGTGTACCTACGAATTTTCGTTATTCATTTTAGAAACGTCCTGCAGTATATAGAACCAATTTGTGATAAAAAAAACTCCTAATTAACACCTTCTATACCCTAAAAATTGTTTCCAGAAAAGTAAAATAAACATTATTGTAAAATTCATAGATTTCTTGCATTAATTTCTAAATTTTGAAAAGAAAAATGTTGGTTACTTTTTGATTATTTTTGATTGTTTTGAAAAAATTGATTACTTTTTGTTGACTAACATAAAAGATTCAAATTATAATTTTTCTAATAGAAAATCATTCTATTAATTTTTTCAATAATAATAATAATATTTGCAAAAAATAAAGTAAATTTTTTTCTATTTTAACTTTAAATTCAAAGAATTGATTAGTTAATGAGATTAGTTTAGTTTAGTGTAGTTTTAATTTGTATTTTCGTCATAACCATAATCTTTGGTCATCATTGTTGAATTGATAGATTAACAATATCCGGAATATTTTGATAATTGACGGAAAAATTATTTTTACACAAATCAGGGATTGGAACCTTAACATAATATCGGTTTTGGTTCCGGTTCAGGTTCTTGACAAATAAAAATGTTGGTTTCGGTTCCGATTCTGGTTTTTTAAATTTTTAATTGAGTTTCAAAGCCGGTATTTACAGGTTCTTAAAAATATTGATTAATACCAGTATTTACCGGTTCTTCAATAATAAAATGATAATAATAATTTTTATCTAAAAATCATAATAAATTCACTTTAAAACGGCATTATATCAGTGTTAAATCGGTATCCTTATTCTATGGTTAAATCGTCCACGCGAGAAGCATTCGAAAACTATGAAATTGACCTTTGTATTCAATTTAAATTGATATTGGTTGTTTTCGATTATTTTTGACACGCAACTCATTCCCACCCCATCCCTAGAGGCGATGGGGTTTTTTTTTATCCTCACAGTATTGGTGGATCATATACACACATGTCTATTTTTGTATTTAGGTACTTCTATAGATTATTTTATTATGTTTTTTTTAAAATAATCATTGTTAATTATCGCACATTACGTATAAGTTATTTGATATTTAATTTAATTTAATTTGAATGCTATTTTTGAGTTTTTTAAACCATGGAACTATAGTTGGTCACTTTATATCAATATAGGTATACACCTATAGTAGGTAGGTCTACTAGTAATTAGTACCTAATTTTCCCGTATTGCATTTATAATTTACGCCGGGATAACCACACGATATTTCAAATATATAATAATTAATAGGTATAGATTCGAATGAAAATATTATTAAATTTAAAATAAGAAAAAATGTATGTTTTCCTACCGCAACCACGCATTTGCTTAAAATTAAATTGTTTGTAGAACGGATATCGTTTAGTTTTGTTTTCCATAATGAATTTGCATAATAGTTTTTTTCTCCCCAGAATATTTTGTTTTTTAAAATTATTTTTTTCAAGTAATATAAATCATTTTATATTGGGTACACATATAATAACATGAAATATACATTTGTATATTTATGGCGCCAATTATAATTGTCAGACTACCTATTATTATTAGCATTATTTAAACAAAATTATCTCAAAAGTTTAATTTTGTTCGTTTAAATTTGCTCAGTGATATTAACTAGTCAACAATAGTTATTTTTAAATACACACATAGAAACAGAATAATACTAATTCGATTATAAAATAAAACGATAAAAACAAATTGTTAAATCACTGAAAAATGCAAAATATAAAAATATTATTAAAAGTATTTTTAGACAGATAAACAACCAGTATGTTGATTTATAATCCGAAATTTAATTTTATCTTAATACTATGATATTAGTTAAATTTAAACAAATTAAATATCTGCCGTGGATATTTTGATCTACGTGAACAATATTTTCGTGTGTTATAACGAAATTCTTCGAACCATTATACCATTATCTACTTGAATGACATATAGAATATATTAAAATATACTCTGGCAGTCCGATATCTAAACAACATGATTTCAAATAAGAGTTTATATTTATAAGTATGAGTAAAAGATTTTGAACCAAAATTAACCCATTTTATAATTTTGGTTTCGGTTCAGTTTGGGTCAGAAGGCACTGGCATATATCAGACATACCTACATAATATATTAATACTTATTTATTATTTATATATTCTTAACACTATATAATTTACTGTTATCAGAATAATTTCCTAAGTATTGTACATATTTTTGAATAAAAAAATTATGATATTTAAATATATCCAGTTAAAAATATGTTTTGCTCAAAATTTATTGGCATTTCAATAATTTTTTTTTTTTTTATAAAAATCTTTATCTTCAAACCAATAAATCTTAGTCCTAATTTCAGAAGTAAATAGATGTTTAAAAACGAAATACCTATTCATATCCACATATTACCATTTAGTTACTACCATCATTTTGATTTAATTTTTTTAATATATTTTCTTTTCATTAGTGAGTAATAAAATTCAACTAAATATTACATTTCTATAATTTTATTTATCAAATATTGTTAATTAATTATCTTATTATTAATTATTTATTATTAATTATTCAATATTATTCATTCACTTTTGAAATTTCTGCAAGTAGTCAAAATTATTAATAGTATAGAATAAAGCCGATAGATCGCGCCATATATATATTTTTTTCTTTTAATTTCGCTGAAGTTTGATAATAAACTTAGTATAAGAAACATATATCCCACAAATTGTATTTATACAATTTTTTAAATTATTTATTATACATTTATATTTATAATACTATTAATATTGCATATATTCCAAACAATTTGAAAATAGTTAAAATTGTACATTTGTTTGTATATATTTATGTGTATATATGTATATTTGTTGTTTTATAGAAATTTATTTTTATTATTTTATTCGTACCTATCATACTATGTTTTAATTTTAATATATAATTTAAATTATAAAACAGTTCATATTATTTTAATATTTAAAACTATATACAAATCATAAAATATTTAAAACTTGTTAGTCGTTATTAATATTAACAATTAAATAAAAATGTAAATAAATAAAAAAAAAAAAAAAACCAAATAAATACAAATAAAAAGTTGTGAACACTTTTACATGATAATATTATAACATTATTATTTTCGTAAAATAATCGTTGTTTGTCTCTCTTTATATTTCGTTAAATATGAATATTTAAAATGTTTATTAGTTTTGTTAGTTTCTAGATGTATAGTTTTAATAGGTTAAACAAATAGTTTTAAAATTGTTTACCTATGGAGTTATATATAGGTTATTGTTAAAAATACCTTTAGAAACTGGGAATTTAGCACTCTCACAAAGTGGGCTTTCTGAACATGAATAAATATAAATTATAATGCACCTAATACATCAAATGTACACCAATACGTTGTTTTATAATTAACATTAATGTTTGTATTTGCATTATAAATATTTGACATATTCTAAATACTTCTAAAAAAGGCGTTTTAAAAATATTTCTAAAATTTTTTCAATACATACACAGATACAATAACGCAATAATACAATAACAAGACGAATTTAAAATTTCATGGACATTTTTTTATAATATTTACTAAAAGTATATATTTCAGTAAGTACGATTAAAAATGTTCATTTTGAATATGTATCTGAATATTTTAAATAAAATATTATTTTTATATTTCAAATGACTATGATGAGATTGGTGACTCTTTTCTACTAAGCCAGATAAACTTTAAAATTAATAACTATAACATTGGCAATAATTATTTATTTGATATTACTAATGTCTCCCTAAATTACATGTTAAGACATCCCATTAATATTTTATTATGTCTCATGGCAATAATCTTGTTTTTTTTTTTTTAAAGTAAGTTATTTATCTCTCTATTGTTTATATTAATTAAAATTGTATTATTTAGAGTATGTCGTACACGCAATTTTAAAGGAGTTTTGTAGTATAGGCAATTTTTTTGAAATTTCAAGAAAAATTAAAATCCAACAATTTGAATACATTTAAATATATTTTAAAAGTAATTTAAAATAAGTCTTGTGTCAATACAATTTTTAAAAATTTAAGAATATCGTAAAAAGGTGAAATAAAAAATAAATTATAAAATACAAAATTATCTAGTAACCTACGTAGCCGATTATTTATATGTGCATTTTTACACATTTTATGAGTTGTTAAAAATCAATTTTTAAAAATATGAATATATTGATAAAAGTCTAGGTACGTAGATTGCTATTGGCTAGATAATATTATTAACTATAATTTATTTTTATTTCTAACATGTTTGTAAGTTGATATAAATGAAAATTGCTCTTGCAAGTATGTCATTGAAAATTTATAGGTACAACGTCCTCTTATTATTATATATAAAATGCTAATTCCAAATATCGTTTTTTTCCACGAAAAAAACTGTACTACCTATTTATTATTTAATTCCGCATTCTCGCCTTTTCTCCGAGCTTTCGACGCTGGGAAGAAAAAACGTATTTCCGAACTCATCGTCCGTTCGGTGTCACTTAAACGTTTACCCACGCTGTCGTCTTATCACCTCGAACTTCAGCGATCTATAACTTTCAGATATCAGCTTTTGTAATCTTTCCCAATGTTTTTCGACACCACGAACGTCGGATTCACGTTTCCCGGATGTTTTAACGCATGACTAAACATTTCTTTGTCAACCGATCGTCCACGCCCGGCCGAGAAGTTCGTATAACGATGTTTAATCGGACATTCGAACATAATTGTGATTTAATTTATATTGATATGTAGTTGTGACGTTGTGTAAAATCCGTTACACTCGGGTGAAAACCAAGCAAAGAGAGGTTTGAGTTCTTATAAAAATCCAAGAATGGTAAGTTTGATAAATTTTCGGAATACTTACTTTGTATAAACTTATTCATCGAAAAAACTTTAGGGGTTGTTTAGGGGTAAACGACTATCTACTAATATTATATAATGACTGTAAATAGTAATTTACCATCTTTTTATACTTATATATTATATTTTATTTATTCTCGTATGTTGCTTAAAACCGATTATATATAAACTGTTACCTATCAATTAATTATTACTAGTATTCACTATTGTTATTACTATTACTGTATTTGAAATTGGACATTTGTGACTTATCCATAAAATAAATAAATAAATATTCGAAATTTAAAAATGTATTTAAATACTTTTATTAGAATACATTACGATACTTTTAAATATTTAGATTATAGGCTATCACCGACTATATTTTGGTATACGTATACCCACAATAATTCGCAGTGCTTGAATGTTTTGTCGGACTTCTGTGATATTTTTCACAATTTGAATTAAATTAATTATATATAGTAGTGACATGTGAAACCCGTTACAGTCTTATAAAAATTAAAATCCGAGAATATAGTAAGTTCATTACTTTAATTTTACCTCATACTTCATTTTTTGAAAAAAAAAAATTAAATTATGAATCAGATAACCGAAACCATATTTAGACACGATACCCGAAACCCGAAAAAACTCAAAACCGTTTTCGGACCCGGTACCCGAAAACGGTTTCGAATTTTTCCGGTTTCGGATTCAAATCGGGTTTCAAATTTTTCCGGGTTACCCGGTTTTCAAAACCGGTTTACAATCCGTTTTGACTCCCTGATTATAATATACATTTTATGTATAAAACTATTTTGAATAGGTAGGTACCCATATTTTGCATTTTTATTACAATAATCGAATAAATCATTATTATATTTTATTATTTGGAATTACTAATCAATTACCTACTATTATACCTAAATGTTTTATAAATCAGAGATAAATGTAAGGCAAAATTAATGAAAATTAATCAATTTAAAAAAAACTTACTAGTTTATAGTTTTTAGACATCTCTTGGTTTACATTTTAAATTTATAATATGTTTGTTATGGTTAAAATAATTGCATGCGATTAAAGTTGATATAAAGTCATCGGTGTTCTATGTGATAATAAATTGCATTATAATATTATACAATAATTTAATTAGGTATATAGAATTACGTATAATAAGGGGTTAAAATTATTATTTGTTATCTTTGTTTAAACATTATCTAATATTTAATAATCTAAAGATAGTTACATCTATACATTTTATATATATATATATATATATATATATATATATTAGTCAGTAATATATTATTATTATTAATGTTATTTTTAAAGACAAATGAAAATTATTACAGTAATAGTCATTGGAGATGATCTATGCTTAAAATGAACGAATTAACTAGGTATATATAAAGACTAAAATATTATATTAAATTAATTGGTCAATTTGTTGGCTAAGAAATTATAATAGAGGGTCCAATACAGTGGTGTTTAATATTTTATTATTCAGGATAACCTTTTCCATCCACTATAGGTATACGATTTATATGAAAAAGACCAATATATTTACATGATGTCTAGTATGAAATTAATACGCGCTTTTTAAATTTTAAAAATTAAAAAAGATAAAATAAATTAGTAATAAAAGGATTCGTGTCATAATGGTGTACAATAGTGGTACAATAGTGTAAATAGTGGTTGTGATTATAATTTGTATTTTAAGAATAATTAATAAAAATACCTATAATATCGTTAACTAGATATAAGTTAAGGGGATTGGAAGCGGTCATTTATTAAGGGGTTGTGAATAGGCAATTATTTGAGTTATTCGCGTTACGCAGTGTGTTTGTGCGTGTAGTATTCGGTCTTTTGTGTGTGTAAATACGTTCGACATAATAATGGTGGTGTGTTCACTCGCACGCACAGGCACATGTCAATAAATACTGCTACGTATTTGAAAACACACTAAATCCCATATCCAACACACCGATTGGCCTAGTGATGCGATACGTATAGAGTAATATAGAGGCGCCGTTTCGTCGGATCTTTGAGGTTCTAAAGTTTCCTTTTTTTTTACTCCAAGTTTCTGCGTTTCTGAAATTAAAAATTGGAATTGCCGATTATGAATCAAAAGTATCAAAATTAATTAGTGCATACCATTAAGGATGGAAATGACATATGACTACAAAAATATTCATAAATACTCGTATTATAATAAAATAAAATGTTTCTAAAAATGTAAATTCTTTTTACAAAAATGAGGGTTTTACATAAGTAATAATCACCATGTATGCAGAATAAATCATACGACGCATATTATTATAATAATTTGCAAGTACTTACTAGAATGATTTAAAGTATAATCGTAAACATTATTTGGATTATTTTTTTTAACGATTTACAAATATTTTCAGTATTTTCTTTGTATGGCCTTTTTTTTTTTTTCACGTGCAATAATTGATGTACGTCGAAAAAACCAGTGTGTGACCGCAGTAAAATCGTTTATTTACGACTGGATTCTAATCTATTTTCGTGGAGGCCGTGGTGTTGAAATTATCTTCCGGCGTGTAATTTTTAACGAGCCATTTTTCTTGACGCACTAGCACACACTAAATATACGCGCGCGCATGAATTCTCTATACTCGTATAAATAATAATATTCATTTCCTCGTTTTATTGGCCATAAATTTAACGGCGTTTCCGAAATGAAAATTTCGCACGAAATTACTCGTCCATTTCGTTTCGGTATTTTATGTACAGTTTATTTTTCGGTTTTTTGATTAAATGATATTATATTAAAATATATCGCCGTTGCATTTTGTTAATTTACATTCTACTGAAATAGATTGTATACGTTATTAATTATAATCGAATGCAGTGTACACAGTTTTCAAAACAATCGATGCAATGAAAAAAAAAAAAAAATATATATATATAATATATATATGACTATTCCCTCCCGTTTTTCCGTCAATATTACACTTAATAAATACTTAAACATGCTTTTCAGAAACTGAAAGCCTATTGCTACGATACTATTACTATACCTAATATTAAAACGTTTTATTATAGATTTAAACATTAATACTCAATTATTATTACATTAAGGCAGGCCAGTTCATCACTGTTTATAATACTTTAAGCCAAATTAATATATAGGTAGTATCTATGCGTAATTTTAAGAAGCGGTCCCTTAAAATTACCACATTTTATTGATGTATAAATGTACAATTACGATATTTGTCGCAAAACATGTTTACTTAAAACAGACAAAAAGTAATTTTAAAATGATTTTGGGGTTATACCATCTATTATAGAGTTATAGATGATCACACTTTGAAGATAATCTTATCGGGTATTTACAATATTTTACATAATATTAATCAATTGTTATTAAGAGGGCGAGGCAATAGACATTCTAAATACTTATATAATGTAATTAATGCGAATATAACTGCTTAACTTAAATTTCACTTGTTAATTCGTCAATGCACAGGCCCCATTTTGTGCAACATTTTATTTTATGGGTGCTTATAGGGTAATCGGAAAAATAGTTCCAGAAAAAAACCTAAAAAGTATTATAATTTTATTTTAATATGAAATGATCAAATTTTATACATTGTATAGTAGGTATATAGGTACATTAATTGACATTTTATAAAATATAAAGATTGAAATAGATACGAATAACTCATGATTCAAGATAATATTGTTTATTGTTTATGTGTCCATGACAAATACATACTTGTTTCCTGTTGTTGTGGTTAGTATTATGATTGGTCCCACAAGATCATGAAACACTTCAAATGGACGTCACCTTGGAAGGACTGGATGGAGTAACCCTGGTTGAATTCATTGGGTTTCTTCACTATCAAACACCCCAGACACATTCGACTATGTAGTCGAACATATTGACGTAACCCCACAAACCAAAATCTTGTACTATATTATTTACAGCTTTATCTACCGATAAATATCCACTCAGATCATGTGCCGATACCATAATGATTCTCTGTATTTTCTGTGGCATCAAAAACAAAAGCCTTCCCTGATATTTCTTGTATAGTAACTGTCCTTGTTATCAAAAATCGTGAACTGCACCCGTTCTGCTTTGGATCTGTGTTCTTTAGTTTTCTGTAATAATGTAACAACATAAGCCATTTTCACTCCAAGTTGATGACGTATGTCATAGTCATATTGTATGTCATATGTCATGCAAATATGAGCAATATGTGGTCTGGTTGTGCGATGTGAAACAGGATGATCTCGCATACACCCGATAGTCTCCAAAAACACACTGACTTTTATGTAAAAAATAACATAGCGGAAAAATCCAGTATGCCCTCTTCTTTTGTAATAGAAAAGGGCTGAACAGTGCCTTCAACCTTTGAAATTTCACAGCACATATTTCCAGTGTTCGGAACGTTAACTTAAAAATTAAATTCGTTCACGTTTACGTTAAATACGTAAAAAATGAACTCGTTCACGTTCACGTTAAAATGTATTTAAAAAGAACATATTCACATCCACGTTCTTTAATAAAATTAATGCGTTCATCTGGTCGTTCCTTTTAATTAATTAGTAATTTAAAAAATATATATTTTTCTTATATATTTACTAAAAATTATCGATTTATTAGAAACTGTCGTTTTCATTTTATAGCGGACCCAAGGAAATTGGATTTTTGCGTATTATATTTGTATAATTAATATTTAGTATTTATTAGTATTTATTTAGTATTTATTAGTATTTAGTATTATACCAATGTTTATAGCGAAATTGTATTATATTTTCATAATTTTATTTAATTTGAATGGCTTGAAAATCATTCAAATTCCTTAAAAATATGAACGTCATTCATGTTCACGTTCTATTTGACAGAAACGAGTGGCGTTCGTTTGTCGTTCACAAAATATGAACGTGAACCCATAAACGTGCGTCCATGAACGTCGTTCTTTCCAAACACTGTATATAATATCTGCTAAGCACCCATAGAAATATAGAATACTTATTGATTTTATAGTTAGATTATGTTTATTTTTATAAATTGTATAAGTCATAATATCACGCAGTGTTATTATATAATTTAATCTTAGTACTTGTACGTTCTAATATACATAATATAAATACCATATTATTAACAAACGTTATTATCTTTCCGAGTATGTGTTTTTCAATTAGACTTTGTCAAAATAATTCGAAAATAACATATTGTTTTATAACTCTAGTTGTACTTATATCTTTTGAGTTTTAAAGATTAAAAACTCTGTACTATTACGTCAACGGTTGTTAACAATTTATAATTTAAAAAACAACTACCTACCTAATATAGATACTTGTAGTATTAAAATAATAAAAAAAACAATAATTCAAGGACATATTGATTGACATAATCATAAAGAATTAAAAAAATGGAAACAATAAGAAAAAAACAATCGAGTAGATAACTAATTATTAACTTAACACTTGTCACACGCCATATTACATTGATTGTGACGTGGAATCGGTAATAGTTGATTTAAGGTCTCCATGGCGCACGTTTATCAGAAAACTATAATGTTTATTTTTCTATCAATCGAAGAGACAGGAAACGCACGTGGCTTTTTATTCGAATTAGGTCAATTGGATTGTAACCTTTTTCCGTTTTGTTATATATATATACGAGTATATAACATTATGTTCTTCAACAAACATTTAAAACACGTAAAAAGCATTAGTGGTGATGTATACTAAACCGAATACGAAGGAAAATTGATGAAATAATAATAATAATAATATATACAACTATGCTGCACACTATATACAGGATGTATTGGTACATGATGGTGTTTTGTTTTTGTTGAACTGGACTTAAAATATAAAGAAACAACACGTGTTTTAACATATATTGTCAAACTTTCCATTTACCGTTCTGTAATAGAAAAAAAAAAAACACGGAACACAATATATAATATAAGACCACTCTGTAAACGAGTGTATTCGTTTGAATATTATATTGTATTCAAACGAATAATAGTATATAGTAGGTAAATATTATAGTATAAAACGAATATACCTGATACCTGGTACCTGATAAGATTATTAGTACGGGTATCGACCGAAATTGGGACATTAACTAGTTAAACATTTAATATTTGATAAGCGTTTTAACTCAACTACCTACTTCATTAGTTATTTTTTACAACTTAAAAATTAATAACTAAAAAATAAAAATAAACACTCTAAATTACTTTACCAATTTAAAATTGAATGTATTTACTTAATATTTTGCGGTTAATTTTCACGGTGAACATAGTTGGATAATATTAATATCTCAATAATGTGTATAAAATTTGAATTCAACATGAATTATATTTTTATGAGAAATATTTAATATTAAAAAAAAAAAAAAACCGATGTCAATTGGAATATTTTAAAGAGTAGTTATAGGTCTCCCAAAAATTTGCTTTTACTTTATTATACGCCTAATTTATAAAACAGTTATTAATTTCTTGAAAAAGTTGGGGATATACTTCATTATTGATATATATATATATATATATTGTATCTAAAAATGTAATTAAATTCAATTTATACAAATATTAAGAATCCAATTGTATTTAGGTAGGTATATAGTATAAATATACGAGTATGATATTTTATTTTAATTTAATTATAGTTTTTAAAAATGCCTTTATGATTTTTAATAAAAATAATTATAATAATATTGTTAAAAGTTATTTTTGCAAATTAAGTTATAATATCCTAGGGGCGAGTTCAGGGTATGCGAAATGGCACTTTAATATATTAAATTTATAATAACAACTTTTTAATTAAACGATATGCCTATGTAAATTTTTTTTTTTTTGGCAAATCTAAAGGGATTACGTATTATATTCAAAAATATAAATTATAATTTGATTTTAAACTTCATCGTGTATTGCAAGAAATAGAGATAACATGGTATCCAACTATGTTTAGTATAAAAACATAATTTACATTGTTGTATGTCCTTTTTAATAGGTCTAAATAACACAATTTGCAGTATGATATTTTTAATGTGAAACGTTAATTATTTGGAAAAGTTATTGAATTTTTAGAATATTTTTTAATGCACGATATTTGCTTGTATTCAATAAAAGCCATTTGCTCTGTATATACCTGTAAATACGCAGGTAAAGGTAAAATTTTCTATGAGACTGCATTTGTATTTTTTCAACATATTTATTAGTATAGGTACTTAATCAACAAATTTCCCAGACACATATCTATATATGTATATATACTTTTTAATGTCAATATTCGTTCACTATTTTATTATATTTCTCACTAATTACAAAAAACCACTTATTTTTCTTGAATTGCCACGGATTTTTTTTTAAATTCTTCATTTAATTGTTCCATTTTTCGACACAAGCGTATTGTCACAAACTAACATATAATACTAATATATGAAACACTTCTTATCGATACAACATCAATTACTTTTATCTGCAGAGGGTATTATTTCTGTATGAATTGACGCATTGCCTAAAATGTGTTTGTCATTTTATATAATGCCTAGTTAAAGTATGAAATATATACTCTGTTTGGCAGTTTTCGGAATTTTATAAAATTTCTCGTCATATAAAATACCGTATTATACACTTTGACTGTAACTTATATAATATACCAATATTGTTTGGAAATTGATACTTGAAATGTTTGTTAATCAATTTAAATCATTTAGATATATAATCTTCGTATTTAATTTATCACATGGACCGCAGTATTAAAAATGATCGTAACGCATTGTAATGTTTGTTATAATTTGATTAAGAGGACCTCGCACTGAATATTTTCAATGGTAAAAATATGTTTACGCAACACAAATGAAATGGTATTTTAAAATAATTTTAGAGTTAAAACACTTATTATAAAATTGATAGAAAACAACATTTTGGAGATAACTTCATTGGTGTTTTTTCAAATAATGTGTTTAAAAAAAATTACTTAAAAATGAGGGAAAAAATTGTATTTTGTAACTTCAATAACGAGTTTAATATTTAGAAAATTGTTAAACCCCAATGAGGTTATCTCTGAAATATTGTTATTCACAAATTTTATAATAGGTTTATAACTTTAAAATCACTTTAAAAAGCCATTTTATTTGTTTTGGGTAAACGTATTTTTAAACTAATATTATGATTACACCATAATAAAAAAATAGCACTGACACAGGACTATTTTTAATTATTTTTAAATTATATTGAAATATTCTTTAATTGTTAGATTTTTATTTTTCTTAAAATATCTCAAAAATTGCCTATACAGAACCCCTTAAAAATGGGGTGTGAGACGTCTTCTTAAGTATACCTACCCATAGTTTGCTACTGATATTAAAAAAAACCAGTTTTCTTCCGTAGAAAGACATAAATTATGTGCTTAAAAGAACAATTATTGTATACACTAAAATTAATTTTTTAAATATCAGATATACATTATCTGAAATTCAAAATGGAGGTACCATTTAAAATTAACATTTGATTATACGGGTAGTACATCAAGAATTCACGAGTATAGTAAAACTAAAAAATTAATGAAAAAAAAAAAATAGTCCAAATAATTAATTTCAACGCGCATTTAAAATTTAACACCTATATATTTAATTACATTGATGAAATTGATTAAATAATGATTTTTGATATTATGTTATATTTATAATTAGATAAAATGCTTGTTTTTTTGCATATTCAAATGAATTTAGTATAATTGTAGTATAAGTTTTCGTATTCGAAAGTATTCGGGATAGGTTTTTGCATTTACTATGAAACATTTTAAATATAGTTTATATCGTTAAATTAATAAAATATATACCTAAGCAAAATACAATTTAAATAATTAATAATTTAAGTTTGAAGCCCAAACCCTCTCATAAAAATTACCAGTTATTCAAATCATATATAAGGGACATTCATGAACTTTATTGTAGATAATTTATTCAAATTTCTATGTAAAGAAAATTGTCTAAATTGTATACAGGTTTTTAATTTATACGGTGAAACAAAATAATATTTTCATTTATGTTGGTATTAGTTTTTAGAACTTTGAAAACTTTTTGGATAATAAAATATGTATTTATTACTTTGAAAGTATTGTGGTTTATTTGTTAATTACAAAGTTACAAAAATAAGTAATTTTAAAACTTTCAAGTTATCAACTGTTTATACTCTTCTTCTTCTCTTTCACTTAGCCACTCTCGTCCTACACTCCTACTTAACTAGATTTGCCACATCCTCTTTTCTTATATCTGCCTACCTCATATCATTCTATAACATCCCCTCACATCAATTTTAGACTTCCTCTTCCCCTTATTCCTTATATTCCATTTTCTAATCTTATTTTCTCTGTCTCGTTCCTTCTTAAAACATGCCAGGTCTATCTTAATCTATTCTCTACTAATGGAGCTTCTATTATACTATCATTAATATATTTATTTCTTATTTTGTCATCTCTAGTTACTTTACTTATCCATCACCTTAACATTTGAATCTCACATACATACACCCGTTTTCTATTCTATCATCTTATCAGAATGTTAGACAGTATAGACATTCTAAGCCGTACATAATTATAGGCCTCATCTCCGTCTTATAAAATTTACCTTTAACAATTATAAACATTGAATAATGATTGTACATTTGGCCGACCCCAAATAGTTGGGAGAGAAGGCGAAGGAGAAGAAGAAGAATAATGATTGTACATTAAATATTTGTATTTTAATATTAGATAAATAATTTACTCAATATTTAATTTTGAATATTTAATTTTAAATTATAAACCAATATTTATTAATATTATACATTGGAAATTGATATCTCGGGATATTATTACTATATTATTATTACTCAGACATACTAAAATTGAATAATTCGGTCAGCTTTGAATAGTAATTTAGTTCGTAGATCATGCAACAATTAATACAATATTTGTAGTTTAATAATTATTGTTTGTCCACGATGATGGATGTATAATTATTTTGAAATTATTTTACAGAAACGATAATTATACATATTATTTTTCATCATTATTGTAAGATATTACATATTATACTAATTACCAGTATATAAAATAGTAGCAAAGTAAATATTAAGACCATTGGATACTCATAACAACTGATGTTGTTACTATGGTTTAAGTATTATAGATAAATATAGAAAAATGTGTACATTTGCCTGTACCTACTTATCCATATACCTAAGTATTAAACCGTTCAATTTTATATCATATATTTTTAAGGTTATTACGTGTTTTATTTCATTTTAAATTTATATAATTAACGGCCAGATTGGTTTTTTTTTTTTTTTTTTTTTGGGGGGGGGGTAAAAAAAAAAAA